>CAWUFW010023801.1:0-69442 GCA_963921515.1 Calotriton arnoldi | reverse complement strand
TACAAAGACTTCTTCGAAGACAACAACAAAGTGCAAGCATCCGAGCCCAACACCAGATGGCGATCTAATGCACAGTGTGAGGATCTGCAGCTCTACATGCCAAGAACAGATGCATACTGGTAAGTAGCATTTTCCTTATTGTGGCGCTCACCAGAAGAACTAGAACGTAGACCCGATTGACATGCAGGAAGTAAGAACTTTATAAATCACATATACGCGACCATGTAGACACCAAAGAGTGTCTGAGAATCAAATTGTATAGAATTAGCGTAAAACCCGAATCAATTAAACAAGACTGGGCTAGGTAAGCGATGGTTCACCGGGGTTTAGAGACGTAAAGGCAACGGCCCATATATGATAAGTTTAAAACTGAAATGAAACAAAAGGACTAATGATGAATAATGATCGGAATGAGGAAGGAGAAATTTACGTAATAAAAAGAGTATGTCTGTCCTGATATATCGAACCTAGACTCACATAGAAAAAGATCAGTGCAAATCTTGGGGCAAATACATGCATTCATATTGAGACAGCCACACTGAAAATCAATAGTATGAAATAACGTATAACTGAATCAAATCAAAAGGACTGAGCCGAGTAAACGATGATTCCTAGAGGTTAAAAGATATAAAGGAAACGGCCCATGTATGACAAGTTAAAACTGAAATGAAACCAAAAAGGACTAATGCTGAATACTGATCAGAACGAAGGAGGAAAAGAATGCGTGATGAAGAGTATATCTGTCCTGGTATATCAAACCAAAAATCACATAAAACACAATCAGAGCAAATCTAAAGGCAAATAGATGCATACATATTGAGACAGCCACAGAAGTATAATGATACTAACAGCATCAAAAGACGTCATATTAAGACAGCCACAGAAGTATAATGATACTAACAGCATCAGAAGACGTATCACAAATGGGGAAAAATAATAATGAAATATAACTATATTGCAACACAAAAATAACCTGATTAACATAAATGTATAAAACAAAACTATAAGGCGGGAATTAACCTTGAAGATGGCCATAATGCACAAGGATTGAATAGAAACTCTGCAGTCAATTGCGTTTAACATCAGTGTACTGTGTTGGTAACATAAGTGAAATGTGAAGAATAGGACATTTAGGACAGAATTGGGCCATTTAAATCCAATGTTAACATGATTGAGATTAGTATGTTAAATTTCTCAGTGTCAATCTCCCAAGAAGTACTGCATCTCATGGTCACTATTTAACCCATGATCCACAGTGTGCATGCGCATAATCCAAGTCGCCTCTGTACGTCTTAGTTTGAGCTCTCTGTTACCTCCGCGTAAGCTTGGTTCAATCACATCTATGCCATAAAAGGTGAAACTTTTGTGTGGACCTTGCGCTGGGGCATATTGCTGCATGTAATGCTACAGGGTATCTCACATCTTGTTGCTGTAAGGCCCTAATGTGTTCTCCAATCCTGTCCTTGAGAGGTCTAATAGTGCTACCTATATATTGTTTCATACAGGCGCATTCGATCACATATATTACGAATCTGGTAGTACAATTAATGTTTGATCTGATGTCATAGGTTCTTTTCTCATGACCGGTAAATGTTTTTGTCCCATGTTTGGCCCATCTGCAGACTCCGCAACTGCCACATTTATAAAATCCCATAGTGCGTGGAGTTAGCCATGAGGAAAAATTGTGAGGACGTGGGACTGTGGGACTTAATCTAGTACGAAGGGTTTTACCTCGTCTGAAGGTGATTTGTGGACGGGCCGTAATGTGATCAATCAATGTCTCATCTGATTGTAGTATACCCCAATGTTTAGTAAGACTCCTTCTAAGAGTGTGGCTAAGATCATTAAAATCTGTGATCAGGCGTAATCTCTGGCAGTCAGTTTGTGTCTGTAGTTTGGTTTTGAGCGTGTCCTCCCTTGTAGTGTGGGTGATTCTGTTCTCAGCTCGTTTGATGTTATGTACAGAATAACCTCTCTTCCGGAATCTGTTCTTCATATCGGTAATACAGTTTTGAAATTCTGACTCCTCACTGCAGTTTCTTCTTGCTCTTATAAATTCACCATATGGTATGGCTCTGATTTGATGTGTTGGGTGAAAACTCTCTGCATGTAACAATGCATTGCAAGATGTTTCTTTACGAAATAATCGACTGTGAAGTGCCCCATTACTGACATACAGTTCAGTGTCCAGAAAAGTGATTTTGGCACTGCCTTACTCCAATGTGAATTTCATGTCGTAAACATTGGTGTTGAGGTAGGCATTGAATTGCTCCAGTTGTATTTGGGTGCCTGACCATAATAAAAGGCAATCATCTATGTAGCGACCCCAGAAGACGATAAAGTCTATCCATGGTGCCCCTCTGGTGCCCCAGATCCAATCAGATTCAAGACATCCCATGTAGAGATTTGCAAAAGAAGGAGAAAATTTTGACCCCATAGCTACACCTTTGATTTGTTTGTACCACTTCCTATCAAATAAGAAGAAGTTATTATGTAGAATCAGGTCCATCATGGTGATTAGCATGTTCGTGTGTTGCCAAAGTGTTGCCGGTCTCTTGTTGAGAAGTCTGGTAACTACTTGTAAGCCCCATTCTGGTTTAATGCTGGTGTACAGTGATACCACATCTAAAGTGGCCAAGATCATACCAGGTTGCCACTGTACATCAGCAAGTGTGCTCAGTATGTGCTTAGTGTCCTGTATATAGGAAGGTAGATTACGTACAATGGGACCCAGAAAAAAATCAACATACTCCGCCAGTTTCTCTGTGGGGCCTCCAATACCGGAGACAATGGGTCTGCCAGGTGGAAAAGGTAGATGTTTATGTATCTTAGGTAAGGTGTATAGACATGGAAAGGTGGGTCTAAACACTTTCATATAGGTGTATTCATCTTCATCAAGAAGACCAACTTTGTGCCACTCAGCTAAATGTTTGTTGATGGTGTTGGTGAGGGATGCTATTGGGTTATGCGCGAGTGGTTCATAGCACGTGTTGTCATTAAGTTGTGTCATGATCTCGTGTGTATAATCATCACGATTCATGACAACAACATTACCTCCCTTATCTGCTTCTCTAATCAAAATATCACTATCATTGCTTAATTCTTTCAAAGCTGAGCGTTCTCCATATCGCAAGTTGTCGTAACCTTTACGTCTTATCTTTGTTCTCCTCAAGTCATATTTGTCAATATCATCCAATACCCGTTTGTAAAATAAATCAATAGGATTCCCACCAGGAAGGGTGGGCGTCCATTTCGATCTAGATTTCAAACCACTTGTTATGCTATAGTCAGTCTCAATGTTTAATTCCTCAAGCAATCTCTCCATGGTGTAAGGGGATTCTTCTAGATCAGTCAAAGAAAGAAGTAGTTTTGTTGCTTGCACATCTTGTATGCTAAGTACGTTTGACACATTACCACACAAAATGTAGGAAGGTTGGTTTGATCTCAAAGGCCAGGCCCACTTTCAGGTTGCATGCTTCTAATGGAGAACAGAGGTGAGAGGAGACACAGACATCCCTTTTCCTGCGCCTGCTGGAAAATGTTCTGTGCCACCTGATTCTGAAAGAAGAAGAGTCTGTAATACATGTGCCCACCGACTGGAATCTCAGCTTTTTGGAGAAAGGAGATGGTGGAGAAAAGGCTACCACATTCCTGTCATGTCTGCTCTATGACTTCAACCACCAAAAGTGTAAGAGAGCCTTAAACAGACAGTTATGAATAACAGTGCACAAGATCGGAAAACTCCCTCCTCGGATTAACACCCACTGGTGCATTATATCTGACAGCACAGACCCCCAGAGCATCACTCTCTTGCGATAAAGAAGGCAGCCTCCCAGAAAATGTTATTTCCGAAGGAACTGGCAATGAGTTGTGAGTACCCAATTCACAAAAGAACTGGAAATTCCGGACAGGTCAAGGCTCCGCCAGGAGCTTTTCATAGAACCAGCAAGGAATGTACACAAGGTACCAACCAACCACCTTGAAAAGTAAGTATCCTCTTCTTTTTTCATTTCAATGATGTCTTTATCAGCATGGCAATCAGAAAGTGAGGAACCTCAGAAAGGAAGACCTGGCTATTTCTCCGGGGTGTCTGGTTTGAAAACTGAAAAAAAACAACTAGGAAGATTGTCACAGGCAAATCTGATGTCGGTAATCGTGAACCTAAATGTCCACAGTGTGCAGTCAAAGTCTGGTCAGAACTATGAAATACTAATGTAAAACATTTTTAAAACCTTGCTCCCAGCATCTGGGCAAACAAACGGATAATTGCTCTACAGAATTCAAAATGAACATCACATAGAGCTGTAGCAATGCCAGATAACTTGCTGTACAGCTTTTGGTAGGTGAAGATGTACAAAAAGTTTAAAATGGTGTAAATACGTTAGCTGTTCAATTGGGAGGAGCAGGCGGCTTTACTTAATGGCTGCTGATCCAATCACTGAATATAGAAGGGGCATGTTTATTTATATATTTTGAAAAGGGGGAAAGGGGAGTTTGACTTTTAGGCCGGCATGTCCCACCAGCAGTTGCCAGAAAGGTAGGAAGCTTCCATGTTCCATTAGGTGTGTGCCACCACCAATAGACACAAATACACAGCAGCTATTGGATCAGTCAGGAAGGTGGAAAAAGGGTAAAAAGAAACAAAAGATAAAAAGAATCAGCTGGTAAACCCTGTGGGCTGGAAGCAGGAGCAGTAGTTATGGGGTTATCACTCCTCAAACCCACTTATGTCCTGAACCATTACATACCAGCCATTAGAATGTATGTTATGATATTGATAGTGTATGTGTGCGCCTTCTTCCTTGCAGAGGGTATGGTTTGGGGTATTATTGTTTGACTATTCTGGTCAAAGCACGCACACAGCCTGTTTGCTCTTTTTAGGTTACAGCTATTCCAAGGGGTGTTGTCGCACACTCCCAAGGAATAAGTACAACCTCTTGCACTACAAGCCCTCAAACTCACAACACAGTTATGTACCAGTTATGTCGGGCTCCTCAACTCCTCGGGATCGGAACAATGCTCTTAAATGGTCCACCTCTTGATAGCTCCAAGTCTGAATGCTATTATAGCGCAGATCAGTGAAGCAATCAAGCAAGGGAAGGAAAGGGAGGGGACAGCAGGGAAGGAGATCTGAAATCACACGAAATCAAAACACACAATTAACATCCACTAATAGGCTCACCTCCTCCCTCCTGTAAAATGACATAGGAACACAAAGAAGGAACTACCTGTAAAGGAAAATGACGTGTTTCGTTTAGTTGATCCAGCTCAACGTATACCTCCCAAGAACAGGAGGCTGGTAAGTGTACGACCCAGTTGAAACGAGCTACAAAAATGAGGCACTACAGAAAAGAAGATAGTACACTGTTATACATGATGCCTGTGTGTTCCTCTCTATTGGTATTACAACTTCATCTCCCTCCCCCTCCATCAGAAAGTGATGATGCACATACCCAGGTTCCCATCAGGTCTTGCTTCACAGAGGATGTAAGAGACCGAACCTGGCTCAACCACAATCCCCTGCTAGTAGAATACACAATACAAAATCAAAGATAGTGTGACTCAATTCCTTGAGTAGACGTAAATTCCTTAAGGGTATGATATTTAGAGTAGCTTCAGATCATTGTTTAGTCAATATCGTACATTCAGTACACTCTCACCCAGTCGGAATACTTTCTGACATGGCGCCATGTAACATACCTTAGAAACAATAGAAGTGTGTTTGGCCAATGGAGAAGTTCTCCTCCGCATGAATCAAAGGAAGCCTTTGACTCTCCAACGTGAGGAAAAATCGCACTTCACCAACGCCTATCGGCAATTTGTGTATCCAGTAGGCGGTTTGTAGTAAAAATTTACCGCACCCACTTAAACCCCTGCACCGGTATCCCTACACTCGCAAGAGACTACAGACGTGTGTCTCACCAACGAGGAGGAACACCTAGCGCAATGGGTTCAACAGGCACAATCAAATAAGATGCTCATCCAACATAAGTACGTAAGGGATGTCTTTCTCGAGAGTAATCCCGCTGTATGATTGTATGTACTTTCGCTAGCAATACTAATAGAACTGGTAACAGTGGTGGTGCTGCTGCACCCTTACCGGACCTGAACTTGTCCCTGTACCAGGGCTCCACGACCGGGTCCCACACCGGGGCTCTGACAATTGAGTTCCTCCCCGAAACTCCTAGAATGCGTTCCCGCACCGGGGCGCCAACAGCTGAGTTCCACGCTGGGACTCCAACCCCAACAGAAAGTCACAAACGCCAAACGAACCTCCTCTCGCTCCAACACTCAGAATACTCGGCAACGCCGCAGGGGCGGAAGTGCGCACATATGCCTTCCGTGGCTCTGCGTGCGCGACATGCCGCCGCTAGTGCTCATGGGACATGTAGTCTCATTGAGCTGCACCAGCGCCGTTCCGCGAGAAACAAGACAGGGCTCGTTGCGAGTCCTGACAGTACATCCCCTTTACGGGGAGCCCTGTCATGTTTCTTACAGTGGATGTTTTTTGTGGAAGGCGGCAAGCAGTCGTGGAGCGTGTATGCCACTGGCAGGTTCCCACGAGTTTTCCTCTGGCCCGTATCCCTTCCATGCAACCAAATACCACCTTTTTTTGCCTCTCTTTTTGGTGTTCAGGATCTTAGCGACTTCGTATTCTTTCTCGCTATTGACCCATATGGGAGTAGGCTTCTTCTGACCAGAAGAACTTGTTCTTCTTACGTAACAACTTGGTAATGGGGCTCACCGTTTTTGAGAATTGATTGATAAATCTTCTATAGAAGTTTGCGAACCTCAAAAAGCATTGTACGTCTCATACATTCTGAGGTTCTGGCCATTCCTTCACAGCTTGGACCTTCCTTTCCGCCATCACCTGCCCTCTAGGCGTAAGCATGACTCCCAAGAACTCAACAATATCGACGTAAAATTCACACTTGTTAAGCTTGCAGTATAAGTTATTGTTTCTCAACGCCTGTAAAACCGTGCTGACGTGATGTACATGTTGTTCTTCCGAAGACGAATAGACCAAGATATCATCGATATAGACGACCACATATCTGTCCATAAACTCGCGTAACACTTCATTTAGGAAGAACTGAAACGCCGCGGGGGCGTTACAGAGGCCAAAGGGCATCACCAGATATTCATACAGCCCATACCGAGTCTTAAAGGCGGTTTTCCATTTGTCTCCTGTTCTCATCCTAACCAGATGGTAAGCCCCCTTGAGATCCAGTTTAGTAAATATCACTGCCTTCTTGACTTGTTCCAATAAAACAGGTATCAACGGTAGTGGATATCGGTTCTTAACTGTTATGTCGTTTAACGCTCTGAAGTCAATACAAGTACGTAGCTCCCCGTTTGCCTTAGGAATAAAAAACAAAGGAGAGGCTGCGGGTGACTTAGAGGGACGTATGAAACCTAGCTCCAAGTATTTCTCCAGGTATTGACGGAGGTGCTCATTCTCTTTTTCTGTAAGAGCGTAAATCCTTCCACAAGGCACAACGGCTCCCGGGATGAGGTCTATCTGACAATCGTATTGTCGATGAGGTGGTAAGGTTTCAGCCTGTACTTCATTAAAGACGTCCTGATATTCGGAATACAGGTCAGGTAACACTATGTCTTTCTCAGCAGCGGTGGCGATCCAATGATGTGAAGATAAAGCCCGTGAGGGTAGCTCATGCTGGCAGAAACAATGGTTATTGCAAAACTCAGAGTCGAAATGTAGCATTTTGTTTCTCCAGTCTATATTCGGGTTATGTTTTTGTAGCCACGGGAGACCTAAAATAATCCTGTGTTGGGGTGAGTTAATGACGTTGAAATCCATGAGTTCCCAATGTGTCTTGTTGTACAGGACTTCCAACTTGTCAGAGACATAGTGAATAGGTCCGGATTCTAAAGCACGCCCATCCACTGCTAGCACGGTTTCTGGAATGGTTTTCTTGAGCAATTCTATTCCCATTGTCTTGGCTACGGATTCATCAATGAAAGTACCCGTGGCTCCTGAATCAACCAAAGCCTGGGACTCTTTCCAATCCTCTCCGATCTTCATCAGGATAGGGATATAAAAGAAGCGTTTCTTGTCTGCAGCACTCAAAGAGGGTAGGAATGTTTTGCTCGAGGGTTCCCCTCCAATTGCTCTCGAGCCTCCTAGTTTTCCGTATCCTTTTTAGTAGTGTTGATCTCACTTTTCCTGAATCCTCCTCTGTTAGATTGGAGTTTTTGTAAGCAATCTCTGACGAAATGCCCCCTTTTTCCACAATAGAGGCATAGACCATTCTTCCTACGCATTTCTCTCTCTTCAGAAGTCTGAGAAGCTCTCACCGTACCAATCTCCATTGGTTCCTGATTGGTCCGCGTGGGTTCACCAGAACGTGGGCGTTCGAACCTTGGGGTTAGCCGTTCCTTTCTCCGGCTATCGCCTTTCCTATCACTCATCCGGTGTTCCAATCGCAACGTCAGGTTGATGAGATCGGTACAAGAAGTCAGTTGTGGCTCAATCTGTGCAATTATATCCTTCAGCTCATCCCTTAGCCCCTGATAATATATCACAAACTGCATTTCTTCGGGCCATTTGGTTTCTGCCACTAACCTTCTGAAAGTGGTGAGGTATACCACCAGTTCTTTATTCCCTTGCCTAAGCTCAAGTAATTCACGGTCTGCGGAAAGGGTGTGGGATCTTCGATCAAAGATGTTCTCGAATTCTTCCCTGAAGGCTTCCCAGTCATAAAGGAGAGGGTCATCCCTCTGCACTAACGGTACCGCCCATAAAGCTGCATCCCCGCCAGATAAGATATGAGGAATGCCACACGTGCCTGGTTAGTGTTGAATGCCTTGGCCTTGCAATTAAAGTGTAACATGACTTGAGTAAGAAACACTTGTACCTTATTTGCATCACCATAATACCTTTCAGGGGGTGCTAAAGGGATAGGTGTGGGCACTTCTACCGTAATAGGAGGAGGTTGGTAAAGTGAAGCCCCCCCCGACATCAAAAGGGTTTCTCTGTATACGATCCACCTTAGCCTGTAATGTTGCGGTTTCTAGCCTAGAGGCGGCCAGTTCTTGTTGGACCACCTGTAATGTGGCCAACACATCCTCAAGGGTAGCCATGTCCGAGCAGAGAATTCGATCAGGAGGAGTCAAATCCGTGGGCCGAGTATTCTGTCGGGCTCCTCAACTCCTCGGGATCGGAACGATGCTCTTAAATGGTCCACCTCTTGATAGCTCCAAATCTGAATGCTATTATAGCGCAGATCAGTGAAGCGATCAAGCGAGGGAAGGAAAGGGAGGGGACAGCAGGGAAGGAGATCTGAAATGACACAAAATCAAAACACACAATTAACATCCACTAATAGGCTCACCTCCTCCCTCCTGTATAATGACATAGGAACACAAAGAAGGAACTACCTGTAAAGGAAAATAATGATTTGTTTCGTTTAGTTGATCCAGCTCAACGTATACCTCCCAAGAACAGGAGGCTGGTAAGTGTACGGCCCAGTTGAAACGAGGTACAAAAATGAGGCACTACAGAAAAGAAGATAGTACACTGTTATACATGATGCCTGTGAGTTCCTCTCTATTGGTATTACAACTTCATCTCCCTCCCCCTCCAGCAGAAAGTGAAGATGCACATACCCAGGTTCCCATTGGGTCTTGCTTCACAGAGGATGTAAGAGACCGAACCTGGCTCAACCACAATCCCCTGCTAGTAGAATACACAATACAAAATCAAAGTTAGTGTGACTCAATTCCTTGAGTAGACGTAAATTCCTTAAGGGTATGATATTTAGAGTAGCTTCAGATCATTGTTTAGTCAATATCGTACATTCAGTATACTCTCACCCAGTCGGAATACTTTCTGACATGGCGCCATGTACCATACCTTAGAAACAATAGAAATGTGTTTGGCCAATGGAGAAGTTCTCCTCCGCATGAATTAAAGGAAGCCTTTGACTCTCCAACGTGAGGAAAAAAGCACTTCACCAACGCCTATCGGCAATTTGTGTATCCAGTAGGCGGTTTGTAGGAAAAATGTACCGCATCCACTTAAACCCCTGCACCGGTATCCCTACACTCGCAAGAGACTACAGACGTGTGTCTCACCAACGAGGAGGAACACCTAGCGCAATGGGTTCAACAGGCAAAATCAAATAAGATGATCATCCAACATAAGTACGTAAGGGATGTCTTTCTCGAGAGTAATCCCGCTGTATGATTGTATGTACTTTCGCTAGCAATACTAATAGAACTGGTAACAGTGGTGGTGCTGCTGCACCCTTACCGGACCTGAACTTGTCCCTGTACCAGGGCTCCACGACCAAGTCCCACACCGGGGCTCTGACAATTGAGTTCCTCCCCGGAACTCTAGAATGCGTTCCCGCACCGGGGCGCCAACAGCTGAGTTCCACGCTGGGACTCCAACCCCAACAGAAAGTCACAAACGCCAAACGAACCTCCTCTCGCTCCAACACTCCGAATACTCGGCAACGCCGCAGGGGTGGAAGTGCGCAGATATGCCTTCCGTGGCTCTGCGTGCGCGACGTGCCGCCGCTAGTGCTCATGGGACATGTAGTCTCATTGAGCTGCACCAGCGCCGTTCCGCGAGAAACAAGACAGGGCTCGTTGTGAGTCCTGACAAGTTACTATAGTTTTTGGGCCCAGAGTTGGTTGTTGACAGGACACCCTCAGCCTCTCACATTAAAATCCTGCACATCAATTCTCGGTTTTCTGTGTAGTGTGTTGACATCACACTTCTGGCATAGCACAAGCAAGATTTAGAATCTTTTGTCCTTAAGTAGTGTTCACAGGACACTCTTCAACACTTTAATACAAAGAAATGCATCATGGTTCTCTGATTTCAAGGTTGTATGTTGCTCATTACATGCCCTGGGTACCACAAAGAGAGTTGTCTTCAGGTAGAGTGTTCACAGTACCCTCCCACATGTATTGCTACAGTGTCTCACTCTCGAGTTCCAGTTCATCGCGAGTCCCCCACCACCCCCTATCCTGCATAGCCATGCACACCTAGGTAGGTAAAGGATCAATATTCTACTTATCTCTGGCTAGAACAGAGTCCAAAGACATTTGCTCATTTCGTCTTGCCTCTTTGAAGCTTATTTGGAGAGAACAAAATCTCATTGTGTTTTTGCATGCTCAAGTGAGATATCACTGGCTCACGTATCTTCCACAAGATCACAAGTATTGCTCGTGGAAGAATAGGATCCTAAATCATACGAGATTGAAAACATCTTGTGGCAGAACATGCCTTAGTCTGCCTGGTTTAAGCACAGATGCTGGGGCTCACAGTTGACCACTTCCTCTTGGACCTTTGTCCACTGGCACTTCCAACGTCAGTGTTTGAATTGGGCTATTTTAAAGCCAGATGGGACAGACAACAAGAAGCACATCCTAAGATCACTCTTTCACTGGCTACTATTCTTGCACACAGGCCTGTGCAACTTGCTCAAGTGTGACTAAGACTGTGAAGCACCCGAACACATCCTCTTAATAGCACCTAGCACTTTTGGCCCTACATTCCCTCTCTCACATTGGTTTCACTGAAGCTGGGGAAGCAAGGTTTTAGATGGTGCCATCCAAGAGTCCTAACACTAGGACCAAGGAATAAGAGAACTGGGGCCTCATTACAATCCCTTCTAGAATTCCTGTTTGGACGCAAACAGGAACTTGCACTGAAATTGAGACTCCAAAGATTCCAAAATGTATGGACATTACCACATCTTTCGTTGTTTAATTGCATAATTTTCATCAGGTAAAACCGATCAGAAATCATGCGTGGGGAAAAACCACATCATTTTGAGTTTTCACTCCTTGTAAGGGGCAAAACATATGCTTTTATGGTGTAATCCCCAGTGTGAGGGGCAAAACTCAGGTTTTTGTGGTAATATCAACTTGTGAGTACTGCACTGGGTGGTATCAGTATTTAGTGGGTGCATGTTACTTCCAAGGATTAAGCAGCATTTGTAATATGGCCCTTGGCAGGACAGTTTGGTTGCAGAGTTTTAGAGAACTTTATTTCTGAGGAGAGTGATGTTGAGCCCATTAGTGGATGTGTTCACCACATCACTAAAAGTAGACACAATGTCCATTGGTACTTTCATTGAAGGAAAGCTGAAGCAGTAGAAGGACACTGGCATCCTTCTGAACTGGGCTCTGAGAAGGATGGCAATGCTCTGATGTTGTATTCCCTGCAGTGGGATCTCCCTTTACCTTGATAGACTGCACATGTGGATCTAGATGTTTGAATACACTTTTTGTTGGCTTGCCCCTTTCCTCTAGAACAAGCCTGCTGAGTTTGAGTGGGTTCGGTGATAACACTGGGATCTATGAGGGAAGTTCCTGTTTTTTTTTTCAAATCTGTTTTTATTGTTTTTTCTGCAGTGGAGTAAGAAGCATAGACAATAATGGTACATCATATCCGACATCAGTTTTTTCAGTTACATTCTCAGATGATATCTAGAGATGGTGATTAAAGCAGCAAAACATTTAGTTAGCTTTACATTGCATTCATGCAGCATTGTTACAGTACTTTCTGTTGGGACGGAAAAGTCCTCCGCATGGTAATGGACGTGTACCCCTGCCTTGAGAGCACAAATGTACTGTTGTCTGGATCACTAATGGTGATTTTGTCATAGGTGAACACAGATCATGCGTGTGCGCCATGACATAGGCCTGTCTCACGGATTGCTGTCTTGCTGGACCAGGAGGGGCGCACAAAGCACTACCCTCACGGTGGTGGAAGACTACTGCCTTCACCAGGAGTTAAGAAGCACAAGTGCGGTGGCGGCAGCATACATCAGTTATGAATACATTATGTGTGCATTGTATGTCACAATATCCTTGCCAAAATATCGGCTCACCAAAGTACTGTGGCCTAATTATCGTGATCCACCGGATTTAGATTTTTTATGAACTCCAATGGGGTGATAGTTTTGTAAAGAATATTTAGGACACAATATTTTGTTAGACTACATTTAGGCAACACTATTCTGGCACTTTACCAAACGGGTTTGTTTTGTCATGCTCAGCCATATACAAATAGCTACGCACCAAGTACCTAGTGAGAAGTGCTCTTAGTCCCTGTAACTAACAGTCCTGCCGAGAACTACTGGGCCTGTACAAAAAAGGGTCTTGGTGGGGGTTCAGTGAGCTAATGCATCCACTGCATGGATCTGAGTTTGATCCCATGGTCATAGGCTTGAACTTGGGTGGGCCCACGTAGCCCTTCATCCTTCTGAAGTTGATAAATTATATGTATTGATGAATGGGCGCTATATAAATGTGCCTGCATTGTTATGAGTATAGTAAAGCCATTCGCTGGGAAATGTCAGTTAAGCAGTGTTTGATATGTGCAGGTGAGTTGAAATGTAGAAGAACTACCGAAGTAATACGATGACTGTTTTCCTGAAGTACATTTTACCATACCACTCTTTTAGAGGTCAGTAAACAGGCACTAATTATATTCTACAATCACACTCAATTTTAACTGTCAGTACACTAATCCTCCATCCCTGAAAAATAAATCACTAATTTATGTGACTGCAGCGTTACATTGAACAGGGTAGATTCGTTAAGAGTAGAGGGAGAAGACCAGACTGCTCTGCACTCACTGAAGACGATGCACTGGGTGATAGGTCTGTGTCTAGAGAAGATGCACTACGCATTGAAGGCTGAGATTTAGAAATGGAGGTTGCCCTTAGCAACGGGGGCTTGCATCGCACTTGGAATGGAGGCGGCCCTTAGCAATGGAGGCTTGCATCGCACTTGGAATGTAGGCGGCCCTTAGCAACGGAGGCTTGCATCGCACTTGGAATGGAGACAGCCTTTAGCAACGGAGGCTTGCATCGCACTTGGAATGGAGGCAGCCTTTAGCAACGGAGGCTTGCATCGCACTTGGAATGGATTACGGCCCTTAGCAATGGAGGCTTGCATCGCACTTGGAATGGAGGCGACCCTTAGCAAAGGAGATTTGCATCGCACTTGCAATGGATTACGGCCCTTAGCAACGGAGGCTTGCATTGCACTTGGGGGGGACGGCACTGGAAGCTGAGAAATTAGGCACATTACCTCTAGAGAACCTGCACTAGTGCCCTCAAGCACTGAAAGAGTCAAAACACTGCTGTGAGCCTCTTGTAAAATCCAGTGAGTGCACGTCATGAGATACTGTTTACACTCTCACATGTGGTATTCCCTCCGTTGCTCCGCTCACGTCACATACCAAGCAGGTGAGAGGAGACAGCCACTCATAGTCAGTCAATGTATTCTTGTGTGCTTTTCCAAGTGGAATAGAATTTCTATCAACCTTTCCTTACCTAAATCTTCCATCTCTTTACAATAGGTGAGGATTGTTTCCCCTTTATAAAAATGCAGCTATGCCATTGTCAGCTACACCGTACATAGTAAGGTAGCTGAGTGAGATAAGCTCTTGCTATTGAAATACTTTATTCAGTATGTTGATCA
This sequence comes from Calotriton arnoldi, assembly GCA_963921515.1. Lineage (NCBI taxonomy): Eukaryota > Metazoa > Chordata > Amphibia > Caudata > Salamandridae > Calotriton > Calotriton arnoldi. Next base: position 54,970 of record CAWUFW010023801.1, on the reverse strand, counting down.
CATGTTCAAATCACGAGGGATGTATTTTTTTTATTCAGTGATTACATGTAAAAGCTTGTAAAAGTGTCCTGAGCTAAGCCACAGGGTAGACAGCTGTCAAAATTATTCTGCAGTCCCAGACATGTTTTGCCCTCTTAGGATCTTGTTAGTGTGATGTAGGCTGTGCTTATTTTGAGCCTGTGGTTGCAGGTGGGGCCCACCTGCTCTCTTTTTGGGGAAACGGCACTCATTATACATCATCAGATGTCATCCCCAGTACAAGAGAGAGAAAGGCATCAAAGGGGGAAAGAAGGACTAAGAGAAATGCGGGAAAAGAGTGTAAAAGGGGGAAGCAGAGCCTATAAAGAACCTACAAGAGTGAGTTAAGGGGCAGGGACAGTATGTTGGTGGATGAAAGAGGCAGGAGCGGAAATCCTGACTAGACCACCTTGGTACTGCACAACCTCAACATTTAGCAGTGACGCTGGCGGGCTTCTGAAAAATGCGGGCACTTGCTCTTATACAAATTAAGCACTGGATGATTGATTGATTAATTCTTTGTTGCTTGATTAACAAAAATCACTGCAGTTAAAACTTATATAAAGAAACACTATTCCATTAGACAATAAGTGCCTGTTCCAGGAGAATAAATCTAAGGTTACATGCCAAACCCTTACATTGGGGCCATTTGAAATACTCTTTTTAAAACAAGCGCAATAAAAATCTATTAACAAATTATAATGGCGCTTAAGAATAAATGATAAAAACAATTAATATTTAAACAACAGTGTGCAAATATGCTATAAAATACATATGAGCACCAGGTATATCATTATAATTCAAAGTGCAAATGAGCAGACTGGTGTCTCTGTATATCCTAAAATCCTATTATCTATAACCAACCCAATTCATAGAATTCATACAAAATAAATTCCATTGTGCAAACAAGCTGTGATATCCATAATGTGCAAATAATCTGTGAAGGTACAACAGAGTTTTAACAATCACAATTGGAACTAATTGCCATAGCTGCAGAATTAACACCTATTATCTAAGACTGACCCAATTCATAGAGTTTATGCGGAATAAATTCCATTGTGCAAACAAGTAATAAAAGTGTGTTTTCAAGATATGTCTTGAGTCAGAATACCATAGTGGCATAGGCACTAACTCATCCAAGAAATCCACACTATGAAAATAAGCTGTAAAAATACATCAAAATCTTCACAATCACTTTTGCTATAAAATACATATGAAAACCACCTGTATCATTATGATGCAAAGTTCAGAGAGAGCAGGGTGGGGTCTCAGTATATTCTAAAAACCTGTTGTCTAAGACTGACCCAATTCATAGGATTTATGCGCAATAAATTCCATTGTGAACAAAAACTATAATATCCACATTGTGCAAATAATCTGAGAAAATACATCAGGGTTTTCACAGTCGCATTCGGAACTGATTGCAATAACAGCAATATTGACGCTATGTCATACAGAATATCAAAAAACCTTAAAACGCCCTTATTAATTCTTGATTCATTAAGGAGACACTTAAGTTGCAGACACCAAGTATTTTTCAGCAATGGCCAAAAACTTTATCAATTGGCATAGCAGGGGAATCTACTGGCCCAATAGACATAAAATCAGTGCCTGGCGAGCCAATCTTACCCCAGCCTTAAAAAATAGGGGTTTTAAAAAGGTGTGTCGTATTTTAAGTAGTTTAGGACACACACACACTATGTGTAATAGGGTTTCATGTGACCACCCACACAGTCTACAATTAGTGCTTGCCCATTGCTGAATCCAAATCGGCGTACCTTCCTTAGTTGGGTTTATGCCCATTCGAATTTTTTGAAATGTGTTTTTTATTTGGGCCGAGAAATAGGCATTCAGATATGTCTGAATTCGAAGAGCCTGGTGTGAGTTAATCACAGACCATGCATGGGTTTTTGCCACTAAAGCTGTTTTATCCAAATTAAGGGAATTAACTTTAATTTGGTTTTTCAAGATTTGTTTTAAAGTAGGCATTGACCAGTCAATCGGCCCTATATGCAGACTAAAACTCTGATGGCAGGATGAAATATAGGATCGCCAGGAAACAGTATAGGCAGAATTGATTATTTCAAGCCAACAGATGTGCACTAAAGAAACAGGGTCCGATGTGAACATAGTGTACATGCATTTCAAAGAAGACTATTGCAACACCATAGACTGTCTTTGGAGACCAAACTCCAGTCTTATTTCTGCTTAGCCAACTGACCTGGGGATCCCAAAAATAGTTTTATATGCCTTGATAACTAATAAATCCAATAGTTTCGCGTCTTTCCCTCTGGTAATAGGTGAGCCATATGTAATAGTTGGCTGGAGTTTTGCTCTCATAACTTTAAGAATATAATCATATGATTGGCATCTCAGCGATTTATATAAACATTTAAAAGCATGATTTAGAGTTGCATTTTTTGTCCTTAAATCTTTAAAATGATTTTTAAACGAAACTATATTATCAAATAAAATACCTAAATATTTATACCTTTTTACCACTTCAGTGGGCCCTCCTCTAGACCTCCATGAATTGATCTTTCGTTTAGCCGGACCGATTTTCATGATTTTGGTTTTTTTAACATTCAGTTCCAAGCCATTCATTAGAATATAATCATCAAAAGCATTTATCAATCTTTGTAAACCTATTGGGGTTTGACTCCGCAGAATAGTTTTGTCTGCGTATTGTAGATAACTAAGTTGCACCTCACCTAGTTTTTGGGAATGGGCGGTGACAGATTCCAAATGCTGAAGAAGGTCTGACAAAAATAGAATAAAAAGGCAAGGAGGAAGGACACATCCTTGATTTAGACCATTATGGGTCTTAATTTTTTGTGATAGAGTATCACCAACACCTAGCTTAACCTGAACCCAAATATTGGTGAAAAGAAGGATAATAGCATCTAACAAATTCCGTAGAATGGCCCAGCCGTCCAGTTTTTTTCCACAGTAAGGCACGAGGAACTGAATCAAAGGCTGCCTTTAAATCTATAAAAGCAATGTACAGATTTTTTTTTTTTTTTTAACTGCCCGTTCAGCTAATAACGTGAGGCCCAGGAAGTTGGTAATAGTATATTGTCCCTTGCCAAAACCTATTTGATTCAGTGGGATTATACCTAACTTTGTTGCCCAATTTTCCAGGTCAATTAATAGGTGTGAGGCAAAGACCTTGGCGTCAACATCAGTTAAAGCGAGTAACCGATAATTAGCAGGGTTGTCAACTGGGCCACTTTTGTAGATGGGCTGCAGGAGCTCTCTTGCCATGAAACTGGTACAATTTTTGATGCCAGTACCTCGTTATACACTGGGGTCAATACATCAGCCCACATATCAATATTGGCGCGGAATAAGGCATTGGGAAGCCCATTTAGGCCAGGAGCACCATTTGTTCGAAGAAGACGTAAAAGGATAGCTACTTCATTAGTACTTATACAATCCAGAACATTATTCAAATCAAAGCTGGGGACTTGCTCAGTGTGTGGCTCACACCATTGTTTATACCCAGGCTCATGCCCCTCACTATCACTGAATTTGATACACTAATTTTATCACCATTAAAACTCAGATCTTGTTTAGCCAGATCGCCCATGCCATTCAGATTTGTAATAAAGTTCACCCATTCAGCTTCCATAATTTTAATACTGTAGGCCCTATTGCTTCCCCTTTCAAGTTTGTTAATTATTTCTGTAAACATTTTCACATTATTTTGTCTAGAAGCATGGAGAAGTCTGTGCCATAGACCGGATTGATATCTTGATTTAGCCACCCACACTTCTCATCTATAGGAACTTCTTAATGCCCTCATTTTATCATTATATGCATGATAAGATTGCTGATATCTATGAGAGAAGGCAACCCGTACGGCTCTATTAAGGGATCGTTTTAGTTTATTCAGGGAGATTGATTTATTCAGGGAGATTGATGTAAAATGTATTTTCTTTCGAATTTCTATTGGAAATCTTCCCACCAAAGATGATGTAATATAATCCCATTTATCCATCATGGAGCCTATCCCAACCTGACGCTTTTCACTATCCTTTATTATTACTTTGGCAGCCTGCATTATTTCTTCATGTTTATCTGTATAACATACTAGTATCTTCAGATTGTAAGAGGATTGTACCATATTAAGGAGCTCATTGGATCTAGGATTACAACTTATTGGCAATTGTAATATATTTGTCTGAGGATTGTGGTCACTCTCAAGCCAAGGGGTCACCATATATTCAACAAATTTTGAACTTAAATTTCCTAAAATAAAGGTATTGTCAATGATTGAGCCGTGCTTAGAAGATTTAAAAGAAGAAACTGGCCTGGATTTGCTCAAGGATTTTTCTTTTAACATGATTAATCCAAACTTGTGGCTATTATCACAGCACTGTTTTCCAATACTGTTACCCTTTCTGGTTAAGGAGTTTAAGGTGCGCAGATGTAAGTTAAAATCACCAGAAACGATAAGACCAGCATCTGGGTGCCGAATTAATAATGAATTTAATATATCCCATAGAGTATACAGCTGGGTCACCTTATTTGCCCTCGCACTTAAATAAACATGAAGTATTATCACTTTAAGGCAGTTATACTGTAATAAAAGGCATTGTAACCAATCCTTCTGCAAATCAACTACTTCTACCATTAAGTTTAATCTGGCCGCAATATAACATGAGAGACCGCACTTCGCATGGCCTAATTTATTAGTGCGTACTGCCGGGAGATTGAACTCATTAAACCCAAGCAGAGGCGTGGCTTGTTCTCCCCATGTTTCTTGAAACAATAGAATTGCAAAAGAATTTTAAAATAACATATTGTCAGGGTCTGCCAATAAATGGGCCAGCCCATGCACATTCCAGGAACAGATCCTCAGTTGCAGATCTTCTCCATCTACAACTGGCAAGATTCAGTTCTCATTACCTGGATGCACATTTGCGGGGGTAGCTGGAAGTCAAGACCAGTCCTCTAATTGCATATTGTTTTTAGTTAGCAATTCACAGGTACTGACTCCTTTTAGAGTGTTAGTAATCAGCAGACCTGTGTTGCATGCTGATTTTTGCGATGGACCAGTTGCTCCTCTAAGTAGAGAATTCAACATTTATCTTCAACCTTATTTTTATCTTTTTCCACTTTTGGAGCTAATGCCTCTAGAATCGAGGTATTTAAAGGGGGTGCAATTAATAACCTCATTGCCGCATTCCGTAAAGTTTAAACTTGAATCAAAAATTGTATTCACAATTTCATGGGTAAACCAGTTTGTTATGGTAGGCTCACGAGTTGAGTTAAAATGTATTTGTTTGAACTGAAAGAAGATCAGTAGTTTTAACGAAAGATAAATCATGGATGGTTGAAACAAGTTTTAGGATTAGGCTCCAATTAAGACTCTCGTGGATGCCCCTAGATTCATACAAAGGATGAAAAACTAATTCCACGCTACTTGATGTTTTGTTTTTCGACGTAACCCTTAACGATGTTGTTGGGCCTGGTTTACTATCATTTGCTAAATGATTTGATATTCTGCGAAAAGCTGCAGGCTCGAAGATACACAGGGCTTAATCATGTTGGCTCAGCAGTCCCCATGCATGAACTGGGTTACATGATCTTGAGGCAGGAGCATAGCCTCGTTATGAGCTATTAATTCAGTTTTGTGCTGCGGGTTACAGACTATTTCACTGCTAACATTTCCAAGGCTCTTCTTTCTCAAACTCCCGCTCAGAAACCTACTAGCCCGCTTAAACTCAACTCCATTGTTAAGGCTGTTAATATTAGAAGCTGCCGTATCTGCAGCATTCGAATAAACCCTTTTACTACCCCTTCAAGGGTATTGTTCCCTACTCCTCAATTCAGGGATCTTAGATTTAGACTCGGTATAATCAGAGGGGGATTCTGTACCCTTATGGTGACTATCCTGACCCTGAGATTTTTGACAAGCAGGTTTAAAAATGGGAAAGAAGTCCCTTGTTTTGACAACTGAGACCCCTGAAGCGATGGTTTTCTTAGCTTTATTCCCGAGCCTTATGTAACTTTTTCCTGGCCCTTTTTGTCAATGGGGGAGCACCACTGAGAATATCTCCAGTACCCGTAGAATTGGCAACCCGGCTTATCTCTATATTGGCATTACCTTGTGGAATGGTGCTTTCATCCCTTGCATTAGCGACGCCAAAACATACTTCAGGATCGCTAACTCCCCCTGCTGATGACCTAGATATATTAGGGGGCACATCATGCTGAGTCAGTTGGAACTTTGTGCTCACATTTGCTACTCCTGAACCTAATTTGTTATGGTGAATTAGGGATTGATCTATATTTGGTTGCACAGCTAAGTTCTTAACTTCTTCAATGAGGGATCCTACTATTGTTGGGAGGTCAGATTCTTTATCTAAAATATGTGAAGACGTGCATTTGATTAATTGATTGTTAACATCGGTCTGGGCTCTTACCACCAAGTTGGTTAGATTGTGTAATTTTGTGTCAATACCCGCCACATAAACTGCTAAAGTATTTAATAGGTCCACCTGAATGTCGAGCTTATTGGAGTGAAAATGTAACGCTGTCGTTATCGCATCCATTGTGTTCAACAAATTTTGCCAAACTCAATTATCATTGACATATTGATGTTTAGGGGGGCACTCATCCGCTAAAGTAGGAGCATCATATTTGTCCAAGAATGAGAGGTCTGCAGAGTTCAAGGAGTTATCTATTTGAACTAAATTCTTTGGACCTTGATCGAAACTTGTGGCTTTAACCTTTTGCTGGGTTAAGGTTGGATGGGAGTCAGGAACTTGTTCACTATCACATATTCCTGGACTGAATGGATTTAAGCCATTCATGCTGTTTGGTGACTAAATTATAGATTCCCCTGGACTCATCCATTCTTAGTCATATACGTGGGTGATTTATGAAAACTACGGTTGAATTGAATATTGCCCAAACAAATAACAGAGGCATCACATTCACAATTACTTGAGTCCTCTTTACAGTTGTTACAATAGATTATGACCCGAGATATATCCTCCGCCTGTACAGCACGGGGCTTTTGTAGCAACGGCGTGGTTTGAGCTGACAATTTGTTAGATGGAATAGCTTCAGGAACATGCACATGATGAACTTGAGCTTTAGCGGCTATTACATGAGAGTTCCCCCTTTTGAATGGGTTATTTTTTACAGTGGAATCATTTAAACGTAAAGAAGTACTAGCAGCACACTGTTGCAGGCGGTCTTTCATTTCTCCACCCTGAGAAAAAACACCAACACATACAGTCTGGGCTATTGGAGAGCACATGTTTGCTGAAGCAGAAGTGGATAAAGATATTGCATCCTCACATTGGACTTTATCTGATGGTTTAAAAAACTCCATGATACTGGGCAGAAAAAATGGAGTCTCGCCAACAGCAATTCGATTGGATACATGATCAACAACAATTAGCCGACGATCTGGATTTGACGATATCCTAGTACGGTCTGTCGATTCCTCAGGTTCCATCTCATTACAATATAATGAATCCTTTTGGGAACAGGTTTGGATTCTCTTGGCAGTCGTCCGCCTTTTTTGTGGTTGCGCTTGTAACAAAAGCTGTAGTGATCCCCTCGTGCGACCTGATCTCATAATGAGAAGATTTTACCCCCAGGGCCAACTTGTCCCCCTTGACCAACAAGACACTTAGCCTTATAAAATTAAAATGCTGCTGCCTGGCCGCCACCGGGCGGGATTTTCAGCAGCACATTTATCCGCACAAACAAATAAAAGGAATTATACGGCAATAAGGCAACAATTGCTCCTGTAAATGAGGCCAAATACCAGAGAAACAAAAGTGCAACCAGTGAGATCAACTGGCTGTTACCTGACCGCTTCCTGGCAACAAAAAGCCAAAGACTGACTTTGCGAGGTGCCTTCTCTTTCCTTGACTTTTCTTCCTCACCCTTACCGGCTCCTGAGGGTCCCCTGTGCAGGAGCGAGGGGTAGGAGTTAACGGGAGGATAGGAAGGAAGCAGCCGCATAGGCCACTGAGGTGAAACTAGACAGGACTCCAAGAGCCCAAATACATGAGGTGCACCAAGATGGCAATTGATGGCAGAGATTGAGGGCAGTGGACAGTGTACAACTGGCAGCATGTAGCATAGCCAAGGGCAAAGCGGGGCACCCTGGGGGAGCAAGCCGCACCAGCCTACCGCTGGCCGCTTCCGCTTCACCTGGAGGCCTCCGCGGCTCTAAGCCTTGTTGCCCACGCTCTCGACCGTGTCCTTGTCCTTGCCGCGCCCTCACCTCGTTCTCACTCGCCCACCTGAGATTCGGCGAGCAAACGGCAAGCTTCAAGCGTTCAGCCCAGCCGTTCTGTTCAGTTCAAGCCGGCCCAGAGAACCAGGAGTGACGGCGGCACAACAGGGAGGAGAGTGCGATCCTAACAGCGTCCTCCCAATCCCGGCAACGCCCTCGCTGACCCGATGCTCTCACTCACACTCAGGCAATCCGGAAGCAGCAACAGCAACAGCTTTGTGCTAATCCGGTAAAGCAGAGGCCCTCTGCGGCGCTACAAAGACCTCAAAGAAAGAAGCAGTGAGATGTATGCGGCAAATTTTGATAAAAGTGGGCAGGGCAATTGTAAACCCATGTGAGTATGGAATACCTCCTGCATTACCTTGCTTCACAACCTATTACAGGGCTCTCTTTTCTCAACACCTCAAGAGTTTAAACAGAGACGTGGGAGCAGAGAGTTTAAGTTGTCACCTGGAGCCTCTTGAACAACATCTTTGCAGTCAAACACTGATCCCAGTTCACGTGCCTGGTTCCTGCAAATAAACGCCTTTTGTTGTGCTCTTGGGGACCTAGTTTAAGCTCACCTTTCCCGTCATTTTCTGCATTATGACGAAGCCTGACATCCTTGTACCCATGCTTGAAGTGGTGTCCTTCTGAGAGCAGTGCAGAGTATCCTGAGACTGGGTGAGGCTGTGCTGACATACTGAATGAATGACATGACTGACTGAATGTCAAGGCTTGCATCGATCCACACCACACTCCGAACCACTTTTTGGAGCTCAGACCTGTCCTAAGTGTTCACACTTTTGCAGATATAGGGTATGAGACAGAGGATTATGAAGTGTTTTGTCCAAGTACCAGTAAAGATGCACAGCTATGAACAATGGTCTCGTTGCTCAAGTGTCATCAACAAGTACTTGACCACTAGAGCGCATCTTCTCCCCGACACACAGGACACATTGCCGGAACTGAACAGCTACTAATCTAGCCTAGCCCAGCTAACCTGACCAAGTAACAGTGCCCAGTACTACATCAAGTCAGGTCAGGTCATAAAATGCCTTGTTAGGGTCTGTAGATAGGTGCTTATTGTCGCCAGCTGACACAGATATACAATGTGCCTTCTTCCCCTCTTTCCAGGTCGATGAGTCAGGTATGGTCTTGTTAGCACAAAGACCACAGCATGAAAAGAATCTCCTTTAAGGACTCAGCTGTTTTCTAAATGTTTACACTTTTTCATGTAAGTGAAGTGATGCCAAGGGCCAAGATTATAAAACTGTATAAAAACAGCATGCTCCAATTCAAACTTTCAGCTTCCGCATCTACAGTCATCTATACTTGACCACTAGATCGAATCTCCTCCCACATCACCAACCCAATCTCCAGAACCTTACCATCATCATTGTGGCACTTAGCCATGGAATTGTTTCAGTGTCACAAGACCTCCTGTACTCATTAGCATAGTCGACTAACTGAAATATAAAGCTGATGGGTGGAATGTTTGCAAAAGCATCAACCACCGACGGTTGCTTATGTCGCATTCCAGTCCATTGTTTTTTTTATGTCGCATTCCAGTCCACTGGGTTTTTTGTTGCCCTCTATGCCACTTCAGATAGGGACCAGGCATATGAACCTCAGACTTGCTGTTGCTCCAGTAGGATTAGTCCAAACCAAACTACCAGGTTTGGGCACTCTAGACAAAACAGTTCTTGGGTAGCTTGCGTTCTCGTCCAGCAGGGATCTTCCCAGGCATTTTGAGGTGGACTATTTCTATTGGAGCAGGACCAAGGCTTAATTGGATATTGCTCATTCTTTTTGTAGCAAAATAGGCAAAGCATCCTACAGGAATGCCGTCGCGAGCGACTGCTCCATAGTCCAACTCCAAACTACTTCACTTTGCTTGCTCAGCATTTGTCAAGAGTCACAACTTTTACAGAGAAACAAAGTGAAGGAGAGGCCCGTAGATAAAATGATTAGAACATGACTACACAATTGGCTGGAGTGAGGATGTTGGAATGAGAACTCAGTCTTCTCATTCTACAGTCTGTAACAAATTGAACACTACCCCACACATTCTCGTGGAATTCAGGATCCAGGAGCATACCAATCATAGTCGCAGGAAATCACTTTCGCAATCCTGTCTGACCGGATTCTGGGACAGTGTTCAGAAGCCGCCATTCCTTCTCTTATGTATGAGAAACAATAGTTACCAAGAGGGCTTAAGCAAATGATATTCTTCTCACTGCCATCTGCAGGTCACACCTTAAAATCTCAGTGGGAAAAATCGACTTTTGATCCTTCTGAAGTTGTTGAACTGAGCACTCCAGAATAAGGTACTAGAAACATGCATTATTTAAAGTGCTTAAAAACAAAAGACCTGCATGAAGCACTATAGAAAAACACTTTAAACACCAAATAATGCCCGCTGAGCCTCAGGTACGCCTGGCCATGGTGCAAAATGTCAAGTGCCACAATGTAACACTGGAGTAATTGTCTGCAATTAGTCTATACATGCCCTCGCACTTTACATCCCTATGCATGTCTGTCTATGGCTTAAAATTGCACGTCCATGCACTTTACAGCTTTCTGCATGCCTGGTTATGCCTTAAAATGCCTGGCCCTATAATACAATTTCTGGAGCTATGTGCTGCACCCCCTATACTTGGCCCTTGCACATTCTAATGCTGCCAAGCTTGCTTGGGCTACATATGTTGTGCCTTTTATATCGTCCTACATTGATTTTATAATATTGATCTTTGTTTTATGCTGCATACACATAAGCTGCCAATTACGTTTGGGCTCTAAAAATTATGTTTTTAATATAGCTTCAATAAGATTTTATAAATGGCTTTCGAATAGGTTTTAATTACCTAGTTTTATACTTGACCTCTGCTTTTATGTCGCAATACAGATAAATCTTTGTAAATGATTTTAGATAATCATACAATAAAGATTTACTTCTTCTTCTCTCAATAATGCCCGTGGATGTGTTCCCCTGACTGCCCTGCATGGACGGGCATAAACCAGGCCAGACACAGTCTAAAACCCTTCTTGCTTGTTCCTGTCTTCTGGGCCCATGTTACCCTTTTTTCACGCAGACCTCAATTATATGTGTTCCTTCAATTCTGATGAGCCCGGTAACCGCGGATATGGGGCCCATTGAAGTGATGTTATTTCACAATGCGGTTTCAGCTGCTGAAACAGCCAAAATGTCTGTGTAAAACACTGAGCAAAACCATGCAGGAATCAGTGCAAAAACACAAATTCCCGCCTGTTGATCTCCAAAATCTCAGAATCATCTTACTTCTCCAGCCCTGTCATTACCAGGCCCATGTTAACCCTCCATTCTAAAGAATCTTCATACATGTATCTAACTTCATCACCACTGCACATCACAACCATCTGTCTTCCATTCTCAAGGTACTGAACCTTTCTGCCGCCTTCAACACTGTTTGATCAAGATACAGCACTCTCCTCTCACTAGGCATTTACATCCTCACTCGTACCTCGTTCCCCTCCTACGGCACTCATCCCATACCCCATGTGTGTCCTACAAGGCTCAGTCCATGGCCCACTTTTCACCTCTTCTTTGCATTCACATATTACCTCTATGCAGACGACATCCAAAACATCTTTTCTTTCCATCTTTCAACCCCGGCTTCCAAAACCCATCGCTGACTGCTTCACCTTAAAATGTCCTTAAATATTGCGGTGCATAGCTGTTTATTCGTAACATATTCTAATGCCTCGATGTAACTGTCTTCTCTCTTACAGTACATGGCCTTCTTCGAATTTAACAACCGCCTGGAAGCTATCCTCAGCAAGGCTTACATCTACAGGTGAGTTCAGGAACCCACAGGCAGATACAGGTGAAAGGATTCTCCAGGAAATCAGAGGTTACTTGTTGCCATTTTCTAACAGACCAACTTGTACACTCCTGGTAAAAAAATAACCATTTCAGTTTTGCCCTAATTTGCATTGTCAACAAGGCCCATACTTATGGATAACGTGGGCTAATGTGGCATCGTCAGCAAGACCCATACTAATGGATAACTCATGTTAATACAGACTGGCAAATGGGACTGCCAGCTAGGATTATATCTTGAAGTGAGTTTGGGATACCTGATGCATTTCCTTGGATTGCCTTAAGTCTTACAAGTGATAGTGGCCACTGAAGGGATGCTGCAGAGTGAACCACTATTCACGGATATCCCACAAAAAATTGTATTGCTTTTTAGCAATTTCCCTTAGTGGATAATTTTCCAGGAAAATCTTGGCTACCACGAGTGCTGCGGTAAAGAATAAATAAAATGTTCAGCCCTATTTCTTTCTGTCTTTGCAGGAAAAATATGTCAACTTTACATGCTAATTATTTACAATTGGGCCTGTTTACTACTTCAAAATAATGTAACCCCTAATGTTCTGGAAAACAAAACATGTAGTGCAGTTCACTCGTTTGAGTACCTTCTGTAAAAAGACCTGTTCAAGGTTTGAGGCTGGAATCGACGCCAGTGTTCTTTGTCAGTTTTAAAAAATATGTTACACAAACTACAGGGCCCTACTCGATTGGATCAATCTAAGAACCCTCCCTTTGACCTAAGGAGAAAAAATCCTTTTGCTTTAAAAAAAACTCTCACACACCTGCGGTATTCATTGGTGGCCTGCTTCATCACAGAGTTTCTTTCCGTTACAGAACATGCGTGCTACAACCTGTGAGAGGCAAAGGAATAGGGTGGTGAGTGGGGGTAGGGTTACTCTTTAAAAATACCTGCCTGGTAGCCCTACTGTTTTAATGTGGGCACAATCCGGTATGATTAAAAACGGGAAAAGTCCCAGGGCTCTAGTTACCCCTACTTCCTATGATGGAGGCCACCAAGCGGTACTGCGGTGCATGAGAGTTCTTGAAAGCAAAAGGATTCTTTTCTCCTTAGGTCGACAGGAGGATTGCTTTCTCCCTTGAGATTTAAAGGACACACATTTGTGTTTTTTGCTTGTCTGGAACATCCATCTGAGCTATCGGGGGACTGAAAAACTGTTCTTGCTTCGTGCCATGCATCCGTAAAAAATTATGAAGCGGTTATGCTGGGCACTCTTTGTGGGACATCACCTTTTCCAGTTCCTTTAACAACAAGCTGCCTATCAGTGTAATGGTTTTGACTAAGAGTAAACTGTTATGCATGAAGTTGTTGGAAATGGTTTTAGTTGAATGCAGCACAGAAGGTTCACAGTTTTAACACCTTATCCTAAGACATTACCACACTCTCTAAACTCTTTAACTCTCTTCTACCTGAGGGTGCAATGTAGAGTACTATATGCTCTCACCACATTCTAATTTATCATTTCACCATTCAGTTTGCCCGCCGTTTCCCTTTTCCTTTTTCCCTTGCTATGGTACCACTCCCTGGTTATTTCTCTGGGTCGAGGGCTGCCCCCTCAGCTTCCCTGCTTTTAGTGTTCTGTTCTGGCTTGCCCCTGGCTCCTCCCTGTCCTGCCTCTGCTCTTTGCTCATATTAATGAGGCAGGTTGTAATGGTGCATATCCAGTGAGGTGGCTACTCCCAGAAAACTGGGGCATGTGTTAATTACCACATGTGGTTGGTAAGACTACAGAGCTTAGGTCCTTGGAGTCATAAGGCCAACATAAAGGTCACTTTGTCCTATTATTACATCATGGCTCTTGCCAATCCCGAACAAGTAGGTAGGCTCCATTGCAAGAATTAAGAACTTTAAGGGTGGAGGATAAAAGGCCACAGTTGGGTTAATTATTTATATTTTTTAAAGTGCTGCTGTTTCCCATTCAGAGGGGACCTGACCTGGCAGTTTGAGGTGGTCTGTTCCTAATGGAGCAGGAAAAAAGCTGATTTGCATGAGGGGGATTTGTGTCTGAAGAGGCACAGTGGACAAAAAAACAATGCACTGGAATGCGGCCTGGAATAATTACCAATTGCTGTTAATAATTTAATGAATCCACTATCACCTTTCCATTTTCCTCAGTGTGGCTCACTGAGTGCTGCAGATAGACCTAGAAATGGGTCTCATGTTCAATGTGCCATTGAATTCAAGCTGCATCTAAATGATGAGGCCGACATATGCTAAAAATAGTCTCTTGTTGCTTGCTTCCTGTTCAAAGGGGCCTATCATGGCAATTTGGGTTGGACTGTTACTATTGGAGCAAGACCAAGCCTGACTTGCTTGGGGGTGATTCTTGTCTGGAGTGACACAGGGGGCACAAAAACTGGCAAAATCAATGGACTGGAATGTGGTCCAGAGTATTTACTAGGACTGAGATTAATTATAGGATTCAACCAGCACCTTTGTGTTTTCCTCAAGGTGACGCCTTAAGTGCGACCTGTAGGCCAAGATACGGCTCCTGTGCCCACTGTGCCACAGTGTCAGGAGTTTAGGAGTTGGAGTCCCTGAAAGGTTTTGCGAGTTGATAGCTCTGGCCCTTTGAGGTAAATAGAATCTGACAGGGATAGATCTGTAGATTGTGGAAGGTCGGTCTCTGGAAAGTGAGACAACTAGACCACTAACTACTGCCGGTGGTGGGACTTCCGGGTTGCAATAACCTTCCAGGTTAGTATTTTCTGAAGGGTATTTAATAGCTCCCCAAAGTGTACTGACTTGCCTGGCAAAAAACTTGTAGTGAAACTGGCGGTCTGCTTCTTTAGTTCACCCACTGATTTAGCGTCCTGCACCATTGTTGTTCTGTCCCCTCCTGGTTCCATTGCGTATCCTTCCCCTGTTCCCTTGGTGGTTCTTGGTGTTTGTCATTGTTCCTTATAAAATGCAAGTGACCATCTGCTTTTCAACTGTGGTCTCCGATGCCTGGTCATCTGGGGTGCTGTGCTGGTATTGTGATCAACAGTTGTTCTAACCACCACTCCCCGCACTCATGATTTGGGTAAGTTGACTGTATTGCGGGCTGAATTCTACTCATAGAGTGAACCATTGCAGTTTCTTGGTTTACTGGCCCATATCCATTTATCCTGCTGCTTCAGTTCAGTCCTCCACATCTCCAGGGTCAGGTTTGGGTCCTTCTCCAGCACTGGATCTTTCATAGATTCACATGCTTGAATCAGTCCCTGTTGCTAGACTGGGAACTCTCGGTGACAATGTTAACATAGCAGTGTAGGCCTTACACTCAATAACATTGAATTTTACAATAGACTTTAGTAACCTATTCACATCATTATGCATGACCTAAACTACAGCCAATCAGAGACCAGCCATCCGCAGTTATTATAAATGAAACCTCATGATAAGGGGAGAAGGGTGGGTCGCATGCCAATCTACGAAAGATACCAATGCTGGAGAATCGGAGTTACAGGTAAGTAAATTTTTCCTTCCCCAGCATTGAATCTTTCATAGATTCACATGCTTGAATTATGATCATAGCAGTACCCAATAAACAGTGGATGGAGGGCATGAGGCGTACCTTTCTTGAAAAAGTTCTGCAGCACTGCCCTCCCTACTGTGGAATCCTTATTGACATCAACATCAGAGCAATAATGCTTTGCGAAGGGATGCGTAGTCTTCATGTGGCGCCTTACAAATCTCCTTGAGAGAGAGTCCTGCAAAAAGAGGCGTAGCGTTTGCTACTGCCCTTGTAGAATGAGCTCTGACTGAGTCCCTTAATTTCTTATTAATGATCTCATAAGATCATATAATGCAAGAAACTATCCATCTTGCTAAAGTCTGCTTCGTGACTGGTTTAACTCTGTTAATTGCACCAAAAGCAACAAACAGTTCATCTCATTTGCGGAAAGATTTTGTGACCTTTAAATATAACTTAGGGCATCAAATTATATCTAAAAAATGCAATGATCAGGGAAGAGGATGTAGCCTTACGGCTTGAGCGGTCGACCTCGAAGCTGGGGAACCAGGTTCAAGTCTCGGCAACAACGCTCAACATCCTGTGAATCTGGGCAAATCACTTAATCTCCCCGTGGCTAACAAAAATGAATGTGTCCATCTGTAACGAAACTGGTGCTCATGTAAAGCGCTCTGATACCCGATCTCTCGGGTCTAGTTTGCGCTATATAAAACCCAAAAACAAACAAACAATGATCTTTTTGCTGCCATCTTTGGATCTGGGAAAAAAGCAGATAGTTCAATGTTTTGTCTTAAATGGAATGTGGAAGGTACCTTCAAAATGGTCATTAAGGTTACTTTTCTTTGTCTTATCCAAAATGCAAGAAAGGCTCTTTGCGTGACAGTGCTTGTACTTCACTTCAGCCGCTGCCGGTGCAGGTAAGAGTGGTGGGGCCGGGTGGTTTTTTTTTTCGACAGACGACACCGAGGGAAAATTAATTATTTATTTAATTTTCCCTTGTGGTCATCTGTCGAATCCCCGCCCCAACCCGACCCCACCGCTATTACCTGCACGGGCCGCTGCTGCTTCACTTACTCTTTTAGCTGAAGTGATGACCAGGAATAAGACTGTTTTCCAAGAGAGATACTGTAGGGTGCTTTATAGATGGGCTTGAAGGGTAAATGCGTTAAACCACCCAAAACTGTATCCAGTTGCCACTCTGGTGCCAATTTTGGAGATGAAGGGAATAGTCTAAACAGTCCCTTCATAAATTCTTTATTTATTCGTTAGGAAAATAATGACAAATTGTTTGATTTCCTTAAGAATTTAGAAATTGCAGCCAGAAGAGCCTTAAACTAAGCAATCGATAGTCCATCATTAGCTAGGCTTAAAATATACATCAAGAATTCGTAAGGCAACATTTTTGGTGCATTAAACTTTTGCCTTCTGGTCCATAAGACAAAACGTTTCCATTTTGCATTGTACAACTTTATTGTGGAAGGTGCTCTTGCAGCATCAAGAATCTGACTACACTTCTTTGGAATCAGCAAACGACCAAGTTCTATGTCCTGATGAGCCATGCTGTAAATTTTAAGGGCTGAGGATCGTGAGGCAGAATTTCTTCGGTGTTCCTTGGCAACAGGCATGGATTGGATTTGAACTCGATTGGTGTTTGTGCCGACCTGTTCCATAGGTCCGCATGCCAATGCTGGTGAGACCAAGCTGAGGCTATTAAAATAGCTGTGCATCGTTACATTTTCATTTTGCCACTTACCCTCTGTATCAGTGGAAATGGGGGGGGGATGCATATATGAACATCTCTGTCCACTCTATTGCAAAGGCTCCTCCACTCGACCCTGGACACGGCCATCTGCTGGCGAACCTGGTGCATTTGCTGTTTATGTGAGTTGTCAACATGTCCCATTGTGGGGTGCCCCATTTGTGTATGAGATGTAGCTGATTGTCATTCAACTGCCACTTGTGAACATCCTAATAGTGCCGGCTCAAGCGATCTGCTAAATAGTTTTGCATTTCCGGAACATGTTCTGCTGAAATGTCCACATTGTAATGAATGACTGTGGCTCCTATGAAAGCATGAGACATCTGGTTCCTCCTTGTTTCAGGATGTAACACATAGTTGTGGTGTTCTCCTTTCGAATCCCATTGTGGGGTGCCCCATTTGTGTATGAGATGTAGCTGATTGTCGTTCAACTGCCACTTGTGAACATCGTAATAGTGCCGGCTCTAGCAATCTGCTAAATCGTTATGCATTTCCGGGACATGTTCTGCTGAAATGTCCACATTATAATGAATGACTGTGCCTCCTTTGAAAGCATGAGACATCTGGTTCCTCCTTGTTTCAGGATGTAACACATAGTTGTGGTGTTGTCCTTTCGAATCCTGACATGCTTGTTGTGCACCAGTGGCATGAAGGCTTTCAATGCTAATTGTATGGCTCTTAGCTTTAGGATGTTATATGTATTTTGCACTCCTCTGTTGACCACAGACCATTGGTTTCTAATCCCTGAAGATGAGCACCCCAGATCAAGAGGAATGTATTTGTTGTCAAAAACAGCAGAGGAACAAAACAATTCATAGGATAATGCCTGCAGAATGCATTAAGGTTTCTCACATAGATATTGTGCATAATTTGTCTGATGGAAGCATTCCTCAAGAATACAACTTATGTTATCTTGTAACTTGTGGTATGTGCACAGGGATTTAAAGGAGGAGACGCCCCTAGCAAGGAGTAACTGTCAGCACTGCCGGTCCCGCTACGTCATGTACGTGGGTACCGGCAAAGGAGTATAAAACTCCTCTGATCCCGTACTGGAACGCTTCACGTTCTAGTGTTCGGGACCTGTGCTTCTGGGTCACTTACCTTCAGTTCTTCCAGTTCGCCGTCGGGATTCCAGGTTCCTGTTCCTGCACTCGTCCCGTATCCTTCTAGCGGCTTCTCAGCTTCGCGTTCTGATCTCTCGGTGGATTCCTGTTGTTCCTCTGCGTCGGCTCCCGTTTCACTGCATTCTGGAAATGTCTTCAGTCCTGCCACAAGACAGATAAGAAAAAAACCTTTACTCTACATTACAGTAACAGCGCTGTTTGCGCTGCTCATTAGTATAATGTTTCCTTAAAAATCTGAAATACTTATCTGACTAGATCCTTTGTCCATGGAGATTTGATTTTTCTTTCTTTTTCTTCTCTTGATAAAACAAGGCTGTTCCTGAAATTCTTCCTGATGTTAAGGAGGAATTTAATATTACTCACATACTGAATTTATGTTTGCATTGTATTAGCCTGATGCTCAAGAATTAGTTTTCTACTCAGGAGTCCTGTCATCATGGGTCATTACCAGCAGTCTATAGACAAAGATTCATAACCCCCACTCGAACAAAGTGTCATTACCTAGCGGAAGAAGGGAACCATTCAGGGGTTTCTCCTGGCGGTTTGGTCCTGTCCTTGAGTGGAGGACATCGTGGGACACTTTTATTTTTCTTCCTGCCCCGTTTTCCCTTCTTTCCCTGGTTTGCTGTTACTTTGACTCAGTTGGGTACGATAAGTGACCCGGGGAAGTTGGGACCTCTCATCCTTGCATGGCGTTCCTGCGAAAATGTAAGTAGGCATCTGACAGTAACAGAAGATACAGAAGATTATTTTTCTGTCTACAGTGACCCTGGAGAATATCTTGTCTCCAGCAACGTCGCCATGTGTGACAAAGAACCGGTCAGAGGAAGGGAACTAAAGTCTCCAAGGTTATCCGGTTCCCTAGTGCTGTCTGGATAAAATGATGTGTGCATCTAACATTGATGTTATGGCGGCCCTTCTCAGCCAAGGAGACATAAGCGCACAAAAAGGAGAACAGTAAATAACTCAAAGGGAATAAATCAAAAGATAAGATGTATTTGAAGAATTTGTTTGTCCCTGTTATGATTCTATCACTCTGCCTCTGGGAGGCGCCGTGTATCAATGACTTCAGCCTGAAATGCACCACTAGATCTCATCCAAAGTCTCCTTAAAACGTCTGCAGCATGTCCTTTCAATCTGAGACACTTTCTGAAAAATATACTTGTTTTCATGAACTACAGATCTGACAATCCATTGCCTTATAATCATGAAGACCTGGCATCCACTGTGTATTGCTTTTGAAAGTTCCGGTCCTGCTGTTCCTCTGCACTGGATTCTCTCTTCCAAGGTTGTGAGAGAGTGGAATTGCACACACCTTTGAATGGTCTTGTGCAGCCCAATCCTGTGTCTCAGCCTTGGGCTTGCTGCTGTCTGGAACTGCTTATAAGTTGTCAATGGTTTAAACTCTTTGTTCATGTTTTGTTGATTGAACTCTTGAATACCAGAACTCCTGTACCCATTCTTCATCACCAGAAAATAGCAGCAATAGAGGCCTAGAAACCTATCAAATAGAGGGACTACTGCTTTAAATCCAAGGATGAGCCTGTAGAGGAGCTCACTGAAGGCAGAAGTGATGCTGTGACAGTGACTAATGCAATGATAGAGCATAGTTGAAGCAGGCAGCCTATGTGATCCAATGATGGTTCAAATGGAGAATGTGTGAGCCATGATGTTTCACCCAGAGACTTCAACTGTACTCTGAAGCTTCTCCTTTTTGACCATGAAATTAAGGGGTAAAACAAGATACCAACTGAAAAGTTGGGTCAAAGCACACCTAAAAAGCCTTTGGCTAACTGGAAGGACTATGAGGTCAGACCTAAACTGCTTGAATTAGCTCAGTGACATGACTGTGACGATGCCCATTAAACAATAGATTGATGACTTTATCCTGAGCGTACAGATGTAAGTTCAACTGTTCATCTGTGCCTGGCATCTTGAGGAGAGGTTGATATTCAAGGACTGTATAGTGGTGTCAATGAGGTCTTGAGACACCTCAACCTCATTGACACCAATGTTGAGCCAGATCTACACACAGGTTATACTTTTTTTGAGCTTATATAGGCAGTAAAAAATCATGCAACAGATGTAGCCCCTAGCTGGCAATGATTGTAGCAGTATTGGTTTACCTTGAGTTAGAGAACGGATTGGTGAATCGTTTTTCCTGTAGTTCTCAAGCCTTTGTTTCCTTTTCTCTTGAGTATTGAAACCTTGGTGTCAAGCCAGTTCTCCTGGGCCTGCACAACCTAAAGGCAATTAGGCAATCCTTGTCCTACCATCTTCTATGATAAGCAGCAGTAGGCAGAGACCTTTGTGGAATCAGGGTTACAATCATGCAAATTTAATTTAGGGTTAAGCAAACGTTCAGCCTGCTTTCTAATTTTAGACTAAAGTGAATGTGCATTTTATGTTTCATGGTCATTTTTTAAAGTTGCGGTCTTTAGGGCCTGTCGGAGCTGTAAACACTGGGGATTCGCAGTGGCAGCATACAGTCTTTCAGCAGTGGAAGTCAGGCTGGTGCGGTATTGGTCTGCAGTGGTGCAAGCATATACACTTAATCAAGATGCCAGATCTCGAGAGGCACGTTTGCAGAGGAAGGCTGAAAAAGATGTAGTTGCAGTGGCCTTGGGGCCGGTTGTGGACATGTAGGAGAGACCGCATTTTCTCTGCAGCTTGTGGTGGGGGCTCTGGGCATGGTGGCCTTCAGATGCAGTTTCAGATAAGGTCGCAGACGGACCATGATGTGAAAGGCCCTCAAATGGAGTGCTACTTGTGGAGTCACTCACAGACTCACATCTTCAGGGGAAAGCAAGAGCTTACAATGCTGATGGGCTACCTCACAAGGTGCCTCTTGTACGGTCACTCTCAGGCCTCTTTCAAAGAGTCTGATTGTTAGAGCTCTTTCAGGGGGGGGCACGGGGCAGCCAGGGGCTACTGCACCTCAGCCATTGGGGTTGAAATAACATGCTTCCGATGTCCCAGGGTTCATCCTACTATTGTTCTGCAAACTGGACCAGATACAACCCCTTCAGCACTTGACTGTCAGTGGTAGTGATGGTGAGCAATCACAGGATTCTCAGGTAGGCACTGTGGGCATGCTCAAGCTCACCCCTCAACAAATAGACATTAGCACTATAAATGATTGCCCAATCCACTGCTTGACTTTCCTCTGGACAAGTGCTTCAATGCACACTAGAACAAAATACTGTTCATAAAGAATGCACATGATGCAGTTTTAGTGTCCTGGGTGATGTCTGCCCCTCGTACAGCTGTTGTCACTGGTCCCCCTCTTTTGGTCTGGGCGGTTTCCTAGTCTGGGCAGTATCAGGCATGATTAGGCTCAGATGCAGATTACCCCTGTACTTTTGTAAATGTGCACAGTCTATTCACAGTTCAGTTTCTCAGCCAGCTGGTCTCTCAGTATGTGTTTAGGTTAGAATTTTCAGGTGGCTGTTCTCCTTCCTCTGAGTGAGCACAAACTGGCAGTTCCTTGTGACCTCAATCACTCAATCAGATTTATACAATGCATAGTTGCCAAAGGTGCCCCAGCGCTCAGACACAAGACCGGATCCAACAGTCAAATAAACAGATTAGTCCAAGTCAGAGAGCCAAGTCTTCAGCTGGGATCTAAACAAACTCTCCTTCTCAAGGCGCTGCAAACCGAGAGGAAGCGAGTTCCATAACTTGGTAGCCAAGACCTTGAAAGAGTGGCCGCCCCTATTACTCAGGTGAGACCATGGGCATTTTAACAAACAAAACGTGTTTTGATCTTAAGGCATCCCTAGGATGGTAGTGCCGAAGCCTGTTACAAATATATTTAGGACCTGAGCGATGAAAAGCACAAAAAGAAATAACTAAGGCTTTGAAGATAATCTGCTTTTTAATAGCAAACCAATGCAGCTTTCTCAGCAGAGGATGAGACATTTGCGTTTTGGAAAGTTCCAAGTTTAATCGGGCAGCAGCATTTTGCACAGTTTGCAAGCAGTTAAGCAGGTACGAAGGCAACCCCAAATAGAAGGCATTGGCATAATCCAGCCTAAAAATTATGGATGCATGCACAATGGTTTTCCTCCTATCTAGGGAAACAAATTCCAAGGTTTTCTTCAAAGCCCAAACAAGGCAAAACATGACCCTGCCACAGAGGAGATCTAATGGCCAAAGGAAAGAATGTTATCAAACTTAACTCCCATGCAGTGGCGACATTAATGGCCAAGCGAGCTGTGGCACAATGCTGGGGTGGAAGAAGCCTCCCTACAGTTCGGAAATGGGTTCGGGATCTAACCTATTGCAGGGAACAACTGGAGACCTATGCAGAGGATCTGCCTGAGTCCTCTCGTCCCAAAGATTTTTGGGCCCCACTGACGATGTATCTTCTGAGTCATCCCGATTTGTGACGTGTCCTGCTCCTAGCATTTTGTTTACTTTTACTATGTTAAGGATTTGTGCCCTGATGGGGACCATTATTGGTCGAGTTATGTGATGTGTTATTTTACCTTCCTGTCAATGACATTCAAATGCCTTGTTTCGCAGATTTTGCTTTTCCTTAAGTGTCGGGGGGGGCGGGGTTGGGGGGTGAGGGGTTGTTGGCTCTCTGAGCTGCTGTTATGGTTGCATCCTTTGTCTTTTTATATGATGATGTTATACCTCAAAAATGCTTGTGCTATTCTATGCTACGAAGTCACTGATGGCTCCTTATTGGAGCATTTGGATTGTAACTGCAAGCTTTTCAATAAACAAAAAAAAAAAGAAACAGCAAAGAGGGAGCTATGGATAGAAAAAAAACAATAAAGGGAACTTTAATTTTGCCATTAACATGTACTGAAGTTAAGAAAATGTGAAGGTGGAAAAAGATAAACAAACAGTTTTCCTTTTTTAAAGCCAGGAGTGTTAACATATGTGCATGGATAGGGTTACAAGGTGACTTGCAGTCACAAGGACAAGTTTTTTTCAGGCTTCTCTTTTAAAATAAAAAACAATAAAAAAAAAACTTAACTCCCAAGATTCTTCCCACCATAGGAGGCCCAAATTCATCCAGCCACTAGTCATTCGGCCACTTGAAAGCAGAATGGCCAAAGAGCAGGATCTTCATTTTAGACACATTACACTTTAAACAGTTCCCATTCATCCAGCTTATCACCTCTAACAGACATGTTTTGAATAACAGCAGCTCAAAATGGGCCTCTTTCCCAAAGGAGAAGATAAGCTGGGTATCATCTACGTAACAAATCACTTTAAATCCAAAGTTCTCAATAAGATGGGCAAGGGGTGTAATGTACATGATAAACAATGTAGGACTCAAAGAGGAGCCCAGGGGGACTCCATATTTCATATCTTTAGGTGCCAAAAGGTAAGGCTCCAAAAACACCAATTGTACTCTATCAGATAAAATGGATTGGGTCCAGCTGAAGACCCCAATCCCCAAATCGGCAGATCTAGGTTGCAGGAGCTGGTGAGAGATAATATCAAAAGCCACCGACAAATCTAAAAGAATGAGGGTGGCCATCTGACCTTGATCTAAGTTAAATTTGATTTACTCGGATATCGCACGAAGGGCTGTCTCGGTGCTGTGCTTGGAGCAGAAACCCGATTGTGAAGGATGAAGTAGGTTATTATCTTTGCGATACCTGCTCAGTTCTTGATTTACAAGTTTCTCCAAAACCTTAGTTGCTACAGGTAGCAGAGATATAGGGTGGGAATTTTCCAATCTCTTTGGGTCAGTAGCAGGTTTTTTCAGAAAAGGGATCACCGCTGCCTCTTTCCAACATTAAGGTACCAGGCCACAAGCCAGAGAAGGATTGAAAACGCGGTTAAATACTCGGTTAATAACCTCTATTGCATGCGATAGAGCACAAGTCAAGCAAAAATCAAAAGGAGCCAGAATTACATGATAGAATTGCCTTCTGAGACTCTTCTAGAGAAATCTGATTAAAACAGGAAAGATTGCAGGTAGCGTTGGGCCTAGGGCCCACATCCGCTTCTCAACTACTTCATGGGAGTGTTTGCCTTCTCTGTAATGATTGGTCAGGTAATCCTTGCTATCCTATCATTTTTTTCTGCTTCCTGTGTCATAATTCAAAGGTAAACATATAATCCTCTTCAATTCATCATGGTGTACAGTGTTAGATTTTATCTTTGTACCATGAAAGGTGTTTGGCTGATGTTAGTGCAGGCGTTAGACAGAGGGTGATGTAATAACTGAAGATGCATCAATGTGCTGGTGTTAGAGCCCATTTTAGTGATTACATTATACTACCCTTATACGCTATGTTATCATTTGTGCCACAGTAACTTCACTGTGATAAGAAGATCAACATTTCTTCTAGTGTTGGAGGGAACCGTAGAAGTGATACTTGTTGGTTACAAAGCTGCAGATTACTAAACACAGACTAAATGTTGCCTGATTTATAGGTTTTCTGACATTTTTCTGTCTGCCATTATGTTGGTCCTCTGCCACAGTGGCACTGGAGAAATACCACAAGTATAGAGCAGGGTCAAAGGTTACTCCATCTAAGTATCTTTCTCTTCCAGCTGAGACTGAGCCAGCTCCCTGTTGGTAAATGAGTCATGGATATTCTGAATTTTATCAATAAAGAAGATGGCAAGCATGTTGCAGAGTTCTTGGGAGGCCGGAATTCTTGCGCAGCATGCTTTGCGATAAAGAAACTGTTTTACAATCCTGAAAGTTTCATGCCCAGAATGATCTGTCTTTCTGATTTTTTCAGCAAAAAATTCTACTTGCACTATCTTAATCTTTCTCTGATGCCCTTTTAATGCCTGCTTATAAATGGCCTTATCCACCACTATATCTCATACACCAACGTCGTTCTAGCCGTTTGCAACACTTTTTCTCCAGAGCAAGGTCTGGAGAAAACCAAGGCACAGATCTCGCTTTGCGAGAAGAATGAATAGAATGAAGGGGGCTGCCTGGTCAGCTGCACACAAGAGTCAGGTGGTACCTGAGGACCATGCCTCATTAGGAGGACCAGTGAGTTCCAGGTGGGAGTTCTGCAAGGTCACTACAAAATCTTTTTTGTTATTTAATTTCTAACTGCGCACTATCCTAAATGAAGCTTTATCGATGGTATTTTTTCATATCATGAGAAGTTAGAATGTGATCTGACCTGATTATGGGGACAGGAGGCCCCTCTATAGCAGGTCGAGATTCGAAAGACTAGATCAATAATATGGCCAGCCTTATGGGTAGGGGACATGATAAACTGATGAATATTTAATGCAGCCAGAGTTTCCACCAGACAACCAGCATGCAAATCATTCGGGTTATCCATATGCAGATTAAAATCACCCAAAACTGAGAAATTAGCAGATTTAACACAAAAAGGAGCCAGCGCTTCTCCTATAGAATTCACAAACTCCCCAGCTGCACCAGGAAGATGATAAATAAGTGTGCCTGAAAAGGAAAAATTTGGGGAGATTTTTAGAGAGAACCCTATAGCTTCTGCTTGACTACTTTTTTCAGTGGGAAGTGGGGAAGGTGCTGCATTGAAATATTGCTTTAAAGATAATGGCCACCCCCCCCTTCCATGTCGATCTATCCAGATGCATAATCAGATAGTCATCGGGGACTGCAAGTACAATATAAGGGTTCGAGGACCTCAGGAGGTCACGTCTCTGGTGATATAGCTGCTTCTAGCTTTCAGAGACAGCTGATTCTGGAAATCCCAAGTTCACACAGGTGGTTCAGCTGGGCTCAGTCTGGAAGTAAGTCCCCGCACATGGCTCACTTGCTGGTGGGAAACTGTGGCTCTTATCATTCTGCAGTTTCAGGTTGTGAACTTTCTTGGGTGCAATTTCAATGCAGGCACAGTGGCTCAGGTCACACCACAACTTCGATGCAGGTACAGAAGGTCACATATAGAGCCTTAGTTCATGCTGTGTTTTTGATGCAGGAACAGCGGCCTCTAACTGAGACTGGCTCTGGTCCCGCTTACATCTTTTCCCCCGATTGTTATATCCCTAAGGACTCTAATGGCAATTCCCCCATCTGGGCATGCCTTGGCTTCCTGTTGGCAGTGGTAGTTAATAATTACTTCCTGGTATATTGTATGCCAATCACGTCAACATAGAAATTTCATGACTGGGATATCCTGGAATCCCTGCACTTACTCCATGAGGAACCGGCTAATCATTCTCCTTTGGCATTCTCCTCAGGCATCAATTGCTATGTCCTGATGATAATCCCATTATCTTGTTAAGGGATCGAAACGTCATCGACTTAAGCACCTTGACACAAACCTATAATTTTTGTTACTTATATGTGCTATGGTGCTACTCTGTATGTTTTTTGGCCTGCCTTATCACTAAATTGTATCTCGGCCACTATGCGCAAGGCCTGAGTTTGGTAACTCAATTTTTCATTGTAAACTGTCCCACTTGTATGTCTTTGTGTATTTTTCAAAATAGATAATAATATACATCTGGATATATGAACATGGACATCATTGTATCTCTGTGTTAATTGCAGTTATAATTCTATATTGTGAGGGACCGCTGTTCCTTTATAAATATTCACACCCAAGGTCCCTTCCAGATTGCTTGGGTTCCTTTCTTTTTGAAAAATATGTTTTTGATGCAGACACAGCAGCTTAGATCAGGTGATGTTCTTGGTGTAGGCACAGCAGCTCTTGTCATGCTATGTTTTCACGTTTCCTGCCAGGAATCGCAGTGGAGAGTCTGGAGCCTACCGATACAGGACATGCAGATTGCTCTTTGTGGCCGTCCTCTTCTGGCAGAACCACCACGCAGGGGTCACACTGCACCTCACTCCTTTTGGAGAGTCACTCCTGCAGGGTTTGCAGGCTCCATCCTTCCCTCAGTAGGCAGGCAGCTGGCTTCTAAGCACTTCAGGTTAGGGGAATAGTTCTCCAGCAAGGCTAGACTCAGGTGACCTCTGGGAAGTATGCTGCTCACGAAGACACCAGCTTTGGTTGCACAGCACTCCTCTGAGCACTCTGTGGAACACTTGTCTCCTTTGTCATAGAGAACTTGAAACTGGAACAACAAGTGGGTGAATGGGTCCCATTTTTAAACATTAAAAGGAGAGAGGAAATGTGGATCCTCTGTCTACATTTTCAGAACGGTTTGGGGTTGTTCTCCTTTGAAGTGTATTCTCTGGGATGCCCTACATACAAAGGCCCTGATTCATAAACTGCACTTTTGAGTAAGTTGACACTTTAGAGTTAGTTTACTACTTTTTGGTATTCACAAGCTGCACTTTTGTAACAACTTACACTTTTGTAGTAAGTCCGGCACTACTTATGGCCAACTACTGGTACTGCAACACCCATCTTTAGAAAATAATGAATGCAGGGAATTAAAATAAAACAACATAGGAAATAATGGTAAATTACATTAAATTATTTAAAATAGTTAAAAATATAAATACATGTAAATTCATATTAAAACATATAGAAATAGTACATATTTTAAATTAAATAGCTGTGTTCTATTTTTATATATTTTTAGACATTAATTTTTATATGTATTTATATTTTTAAACTGTTGTAAATAATTACATTTAATGTAACATTAACTTTCGTAAAGTGATGCTCCTCACAGCAAAGTAATCTCGAGCCTGGAGCTCTACAGCAGAGGTACAAAGAGGTGTGAGCTTTCTGCACCTGGTTGTCATCGGTCACACTGAAATAGTCATCAGAGAAAGACAAACTTCTGGGCCTCTCCTAAGGGATCTCCTTCACCTTGCACAACAGGGACTGCATTCCCTCCTTCACCGCCACTATCTACCAAATGGCAGTGCTTCAGAAAGGCTAAGCAGCAGCTCCTTGCTCAGCAAACGGGTATTCACATTTCTAAAGGAGCCCTAGCTTCACTTCCCTCACTTCTTTGTCAAGATCTGCTTCCTCCAGCTTTGGGAATGTCAGCAATAGGCTTCCACTGTGTGAGAAACCAACCTCGTCTTCATCTTGTGCAAAAGGCCGTGTCAGGGGCTTCCAAAATTGATCCCACAGGCTTCTATTACTCTGATTCGCTTGTACACAGCTTTCATGTACCACGCAGGACACATACACACACACCTCCCCTCCATACGCTTGGGATGTTAGTACTAGGTTCCTGGTCAGCAAATAGATGTTGGTTACGTGGGGCAGGCAGAGTCTAATGGGGGCCCAAACGGGATAGTTGGGTATGTTTGCCCATGGTATGCTGGGATCTGACTCTAGAACCTTGGCTAAGTACATCCTTTCTGCATTTGATTCTCAGGGTAGTTAGCGCGTACCGTCAAAGGTTTCTAAGGAAGATAGTATGAGTGTAGAGACCCAGAACAGACAGTCAAACAACACATAGAATTTCAAGGTCTGGATGCATGATCCCTCAGTTCTTCTTCTTCTACAAGGAATGGGTGACTCTTTCCAGTAGCCTCCGGTACAGAACGCGTATCCGGCACTGAATTGAATTGACGGCGTACTCGCTGCAGATTTCTTTCGGCTTACATCGGCCTTAGTTTTAATATTTCGCCACACAAATCGGCACGAAATTTATCAATTAAGGAACACATATTGGATTATATAATTTAAGATTTACCTTGTGGAATCACATTTGGTTTTGTGATAGTGGAAGGATTATTGACCAGCCGGTTCGGAATTATAACCGGCAGTAAGGTATTTTGAAATCCTTACCCAGAGTGTTACAGCCCTGAAGAAGTTGAGGGCAATATCCCTAACGACGAAACACGTGTTGGCTGGACATTGTGTTTTTTCTCTTGAATAAAGACAAAGAAAAGACCATAAGAGACATTACTCTTCTTCTTTTACATACCTACTTTTGATGAACTTTCATTCGAACACGGAAGCGTGTGCATAGGACAAGACATTATTTACTTGACGGACCCTCTGGTCCCACATTTTGAGGGGTTTTTAGGGGTTTTTCCCTCAGCTATTGCACCGCGGGAATTGTATGTTTGTACTACGCTAATTTGGCAGGCGCCGTTTTTCCTGTGTAATTAACACCCCCATAACAATAAGTAAGCAGCCACATTGCTGTCCAGGGAAAATCCTCACTGGAAAACTGGTGCCTTCCAGAAGGAGTCCCCAAGAAGGAAAAAGCCAAAGGGCAGGAAAAAACCTTCTGATGACGATGGAGCATGAGGAACAGGATACCAGGAGGATTAGAGAGCCACAATACAGAAATACTAGAAGAAGCTGAACAGGAACAACCGAATAGATGGAAGTAGATAAGGCGGTCTCAAGTGACACCAACATCCAGAGTAGCCTGGTTCCCCACCAAGTGTCATATGTGTAAATGCCACTGTACTGTTTTTGTATAATAATAAAGATGGCTGAGTTTATTATGTATAAACCTGTGAAAACACCAATAAAGACGATAAAAAATAAATAAAAAAAAAGTAGATAAGGCGGAAGTGGAAGGAGTGATTTGCTTTAGCTGTCACATGGGAGAGAAAAAGAAAAAAACACTAATAAATTAGAAAATAGGCAGCACATTTCCAGTGGTGCATAATCAGTGAGAGTGTGAAAAGTCGGTTCCAGTCCACAGTGGAAAAAATAAACTGACACTTGTGGGTGGGAGAAGTGGTTTTGGGCAGGTGCTGCATAAGTGGGCAAACAGATGCTCAGAATTTTTGGTTGAACAGCTTCTAGAAACAGCTTTCGGTTAACCCTGGGCGTAGTTCGCGTAGTAGTGCTACGCGTAGCTACGCGAAGTGCACTACGCGAGCTGCGCGTAGCACTACGCGAACTGCGTAGTGCGGTAGGAAATGCTGTTCGCAATGATTGCACAATGCCGGATGCTTGTCTGCACTGTGCAATCATTGCAAATGGCATCTTGCACAGTGCAAGCGGTCGTTTTCTGCCGCTCGAGTAGATTTGTACTCGAGCGGCAGTTTTCTCAACGTGGACTGGTAGTTTCTCATCGCGAGCGGTCGCGAGCATACGCGACCACTTGCAATGAGAAACCTGATCTCCCCGCGTTGAGAATCTCGCCGGGAGGTTTATTTTCCACGCTCGCAATCGGAAACTTGATGTTGATGATCGCGAACGAGGAAAAAGTCTCGCCGGGATGTCATTTTGCTCGCTCACGGTCGCCAACTTGACGTTGAGGACTGCGAGCAAGCAAAAAATGCCCGCTACGCTACGCGTTTTTGCACTGTGCTACGTGCAATTCGTGTAGCGCATAGTTGCGCAAACTACGCGAGCGTAGCGTAGTTTTCCGCCCAGGCCTACTTTCGGTACCATTCCTAAGCAAGAATTTACCAACAGGTTGAGAAGAGGAGACGATGGGGCTGATGAAAGGAGCACGACGAAAAGAATACCAGGAAGATTGGAGAGCCTCAGTTCAGAAGTAACAGAAGAAATTGAACAGGAAAACCAGAATAGATGGAAGCAGATAAGGATGAAATGGAAAGAACTCAGAAAGGGTTGTGGGTCACGTTCCTCTAAGCCAAGGGTGCTTAAATACCCCCAGACAGGAAGCCGTCCCAGGCTCCTCTCCTTCACCATCTTGGATTGGGATGAAGTGGAAGGAAGGCATAGGGGAACAGACATTTTGGAATGGTTACTAGAAAGGTCTCCACATCACTTCCTGAAAGGAATAGGGAGAAGAAGAAAATGACATAGATCTCAAATAACCACAGAAGAGAGGTAAAAATTCTGGGTCTGAAGCAGGAATGCTGGTAGCTGTGTTGCTGGAGGAAAGGTCTGCAACAAGTGAAAATGGTACTGTGGTTGAGTACTGTGGGACGTTGTGTCTCTGATGAGGTTGCAGACACACAATAATCAGGGCTCAAATATAGGGTTGTGGAAAGTACAGCTATGGGGCTCTAGCCACGTTCTACAGATTTCACACGAGCTACAGAGTCCTAGCAGCAGTAGAAAGATGGAAGGCAGGAATCAGGTTCAAGTACAAGCTCCAATTAGGCTCACAATAAGGCTGTGAAAGGCACTACTCTCTGTGCTAACCTGTATGTCAATTGGAATTGTATGTAAAGCAAAAGGAGTTCACACTGGCAATCAGTAATCGCTCTAACATGCACCATTACCTTTTTTGAGTCTAGGACGCAGTCTCTCATTTCAGGCCTCATGTTACCAGTTCGTTTGATGTGGTTGGGCACAGAGGTCGGTTGAATAGTCTGTGCCTCACTCAGTGTGTGCAGGATTGCAGGCAGCAGGCCCACATCTTGGATCAGATGAAAAACAGCACAGCGGGCCGCAGCAGCACTCATCTTTGGCAATCACAGTCTTCAGGCTAGTGGGGGCACTCCTGAGGTCCTTGCAGGACTCTCAGCACTTCAGGCAGCAGCAGAATAGGTCCTTCTGGTCATGTCATGGTGAAGCCAGACAACACGCTGTCGCCTGGGGGTTGTCTTTACGCAATTCACCACATGAACCACGCAGGGATGCTGAATGACCCCTCATAGCTCAGGTCGGTGCCAATTACACTCTAGACGACATGTCTGCTCAGCAGTGCTTAATTTGAGCCGGTGCTTTCCGGT
This sequence comes from Calotriton arnoldi, assembly GCA_963921515.1. Classification (NCBI taxonomy): domain Eukaryota; kingdom Metazoa; phylum Chordata; class Amphibia; order Caudata; family Salamandridae; genus Calotriton; species Calotriton arnoldi. Next base: position 23,015 of record CAWUFW010023801.1, on the reverse strand, counting down.
GCTCGGCACTGGCACTTAATTGTCAACACCAGCGCTTGTGATAGTCTGCCACAAGGTGGCAATGTCTGGCTAATTTAGAGATGACCACAACAACAGTTAAATAATTCAGTATGCATTAAAAATAAATGACTATTACCTGCCGCCCAAGCCAGTCTTATAGCTTTGGGGGTCTGAAATAGTCCGAATTGTCACCATTGTAGGAGTGTGATGGTTAGTATTTGTGTTGTTACTATCATTGGTAGCATGGCAGGGGCAATGTGCGATGCAAGCTGCAGTGGCATCCTGACGAGAGTCCTGACACTTATTTATTTTACAAATTAAGCACTGCTGCTCTGCCAGGTACTCTACACTATGGGAACAAGGCTGGCCTTGTACTCCTGGATAGTCTGTTCTCCGGAAGGGGAAGGCACACCCCTTCCCTCTGTGAGCAGATAGGCAGTATTCTAGGCACTAAGCAGACCCACAGCTCTGCAACAGGTTGTGCAGACTTCAGGGAATTTTCCTTCTCAAGGTTGCAGACATCCGGAAATTTCAGACGTACGGCATACGAAGCGCTTGTTCTGAAGTACCCGACCTTTCTTGGCGGCATTATTAAATCTAGCAAACTTGACTTCAACCGGCTGGTGGAAGTTAACTGTGTGAGCCTCGGCTCTTCTTTAAGACCTCAACCTGCAAGTGGTGGTCTTCAAAGACTTGAGCGTTTGTTTCGTAATAAGACTCCGACCGGATGGTGGATGTCTGCAACCTTATGGTCCCTAGCCAAATGAATTGATTCACTCACCTTCTTCTGGATACCATTATTGGATCCCAACTACGTCCTGACCTTCTGCAGGATTCCTGGCTGTCCACCGCGCCTTTCACAGTCCTGAGGAAGACCCGTTGTGATGCATAACAATCTGCGCTGTTTCCAGGGTCGAAACATCGACGTTATTGTCATACTTGTCCATACGGCCTCCTTGACCCTAACACGAAATCATCATTGGGTCTAGTATTCATGTTAAAAATGAAGGGACAGGACAGAAAAAATTGTTTTGAATCTAATTTATCTATGTCACTTATGTATGTCATGTATATAGTGCACCACTGATTTCACTTGTCACCATACGTCACTAATTTTCACTATAATCACGTTTGTATCGCCGCAATTTAATTGTGTCTGTGACAGCCATACTCAATTTGTTTGGAAATAACAAAAAAAGTAAAAAACTTTGTTTTTGCAAATTTTCTTTTCCTGGTGTGTTCTTATCATAAGGTTTTGTTTCCTTCATTTTTAAAAAAATAGGTGTTTTGCATTTGTTAAGAATCAATTGAGATATATCGTTTTCTTTGTATAAAATACACAGATCACAGCAATTGTATTACCCAACAGGATAAATTAGAACATAGGCAGAACCTTCCCAGTGGTACATAATCATGAAGAGTGCGAAAAGGTGGTTCCAGTCCACACTGGAAAAAGGAAACTGGCACATGTGGGTAGGCGTAGTGGTTTTTGGCAGGTGCTGCATAAGTGTGCAAACATGCTAACAGATGTTCAGCACGTTGGTTAAAGAGCTTCTAGAAACAGCTTTTGGTACCATCCCTAGGCAGGAGCGTACCAACAGGTTAAGAATAGCATTCAACCTGGACACGCTAACTTGATATCTACAAATTATCACCTCCTGGGTGCAACTTAACTGGCTCAAACTCAATCCACTCCAAAATGGAGGTTGCCTTATTTGGCAATCACCAGAACTATGGATCATTTAGCCATGTCCATTTAAATGTACCTATTGATTGACTTGTCTCAAGTGTTGGAGACCTCAGATTCCTGATTAGCATATTTTTTTGCCTTGTTCCCCATGAAGATGCAGTGTTCAGATTCCTGCACTGACATTTCCCTTACTTAGGTTTACCGATGAGGCTGAGGTGGCCACCACAGTTCTTCTTCTCACCGTAACTATGGGATAAGCCACTTCAGAGTTCCAGAACTTCTGCATTTATTTCAATTGGATAGCCTGTCTCTTAATGAGGCTCAAGAGAAGGGGATAGATGTCAATGTCTTCCTCTTACTGCATGTCACCAAGTGTAGCGCCGGGACACCCCCTTCGGGAGGTAGCTGTTCGCACTCTACAAATGACTGTATTATTATTATGCAAGTTAACTATCCTCTGTATAGTACATAGGGACATCCAGTCAGTGATCCACTTTTCTCATGACCCAGTTAGCTCACTACATCTTCAGACACTCACTTCTGTTCTACCAAGGTAGGCTTTGGGTCATCTCAAATATGAAACTATCTGATCCTATGCCCTGGAACTCAATCTTCCTTTGTGTATTTAAACTTAAGGCCACCCATGGGCAGCGCATGTGTGTTCCTGCTATTCATACATTCATGCATGTCTTTTTATTAGCATATTTGTGCCATAAAATACAAAAAAATAGCGTTAGAACAGTGGTGAACATTTCAGTTGTATAGAACACATCAAATGTAACATGCTAAAAACAGTCCCGGTTAAGTGGGTCTATGTTTGGTTGGTAGCCGTGGTGGAGGATCTCGATGCCCTTCTTATGATAAACCATGCTCCCATAATATAGCTAGACACAGGCTTGTAGATAGTTGGCAGATCTGATCTGGTGCAAAGCGCTAGTGCCTCTGTGCAAGATGTTGAGAATAGGAGAGAGCCAGAGGCAGGAATATCTTGCTTATAAAATTATAGGTATTGGCCAGGAGTGTACAAGTGACCTACACAACATGGATTTTACACATCAATATAAATCATTGTTCAGGCAGATATGCCAGACATTTTGAAGGTTTGCTGCATCTTTGCCTGCGTCCAGAGGGAAGCGGTAGGATCGTGTATGCTATAGGATTACATGCATCTCCACCAGTTGAAGCTGAAAGTGGAGAGACGAATTTAAGGTGAGGCCAGAGGGAGCAGATATAGAGGGATGTCAGAAAAACAACGGATCCTGCTCACTGCAGCACTGGAGGCTAACACCAAAAGCCCTTTATGTTGAGCAGTACGCCACCCCTGTGCTTTTATGCCTCAAGCCTATTTACTGATGTCAGCAAAGGTTTGACATTTGGTACATGTCCGGTACACAATGTGTTTCATGGTTTCAATTCAGTCTCCTGCCCTCCTCTCTGTGCAGAAAACTCCTGCACAATTCCACACAGATACAGTTTCATTGGCAACTTCACTTGAGAGGCCATTGACCAACTGATTATGAGATCCAAGTTATGCTCTCTTGTCTGGTCACTCTTGGTAAGGATCTTTTTTAAACACTTTTTATGACGTTTATGTAACACACAAACAGTGTACAGAAGCCAGCAAGCCATTGTTTGTAAAAATGGAAGTGAATAAATTATATCAAGTGATATAAACATTTTGTATATAAATCATCCACCATTAGTCCTGAGAATATCGCCACCAATCCCACCATACTTTTTGTGCTTCTGTTGACATCCCCTGCATTTATATATGGACTCCTCTGCTGTGGCACACCAGTCCATACCACGAGTCCATTCCACAAGCGAGGGGGCTCTTTCTGAGTGTCAGTGACAATCAATGTCTCGCTTGGCCTGTAATAGTCATGTTGCCACCAATAATCTGGTTGCTCTCGGGCCTACCCATGTATCAGTAAGGTCCAGAATAGCCATTTTTGGGCTCGGGTTTTCTCATTCTCCGAAGAGTTCTGGACAAAATCCTGTGGATGGATTCCCAGTACTGTTGTGTGTAACAGCACTCCCATATTGTATGGTAAAAGGTCCCCACTTTAGACCTACATTGAATACAACATTGGTCTCGACCACTCTTCGTTCTGCTCACTCTGGATGGGGTATAATAAGATATATTGTTGGATAAGTCTCATTCTCGCTGAGACTGCAAAGACCCTAGGAGCCATCCTTGTCTTTGTCCAGTCCGCATCGTCACGGTTAGGATCTCAAGCCAAGTAGCCATGGCAGCTTTCAGGAACTTGAATCACTCTTGCCCATATGCTCCCATATCTGTGAATTTCACATGTATTTGCAAGAGTGGCATGTGCATGCACTTCAGGTAATAAAATTGATGATTTCAAGTTCAAATGTTGTCTTCTGGCATCTCACAGCAGCAAGATCACACGTCCTTAAATGCTGTACATCCTCAGTGATGCCCATTTAACCTTTTCCATTTTGTTTCTGTTTATCTGAAAATTTTATATGGTTTTGCAGAGTCATCAGAACTACATTATACCTACTATATTGCCTGCACATGAATGCATGCCTCTACTACTGGGCATCTGACTTTGAAGGTCTAAGATCAACCAAGTGGGTCTACAATGGAGAGGGAAACAGGTAAGTGGTAGTACTTTCAGCTTACATATATCAGCTAAATAAGGTAGTAAATGGCCATTGTCATTAATTGAAGCCCCCACCCCTGGTAATGCTGAAGTAAACTTTTTGCCATGTACTTCAATGTGATTAAACTCCTCGGTGGAGGGTTCCGAGCTAGTTTCAGGTGGGGTTACATTTACAGGCCCCTGCTGATGAGATTGCATTTATTGGCAAGGAGGAACATATATTTAATGTTATCGTTTATGCTTTTAACTTCTCTACAGAGCTCACCCTAAAAAGAGGAATGAACGGTCAAATTAATAGAACTTCTTTATATTTGAAGGCATTCTTCTCAGGGCTATGAGAGAATTCAAGACTGCTTGTTTATTCATTCTCTGATCATACTCTCAAAGGGAATCCAAATTGTGTGAAAAATTACTGATGTACCAGGGCCTCTTCCAATTGTAAAACTGATATTCAGACTCCCATGCTCCTTCAACTTTTGTGTCATTGCTAAAATACGCAGCTCAAGCTCTGTTTTCTGCAAGTTGCAAGAGTTTCGAAGCTATGATGTGGTTGTGTCACTCTAGTCCCTTCAGAGCCATTCAGCCTTGCCTGCAATTTTGTGATTGGTTTTGGTTTGAGTGTGATTCCCTACCAGCTGCAAGGGCTTTACCTCGTGCCACAATTACACAGGGAACAAATATGTCAGGTTGTGACTAGCTATTTATGGCCTATGAATGCAATTCCATGGCACTCCATCCAATATTCTAGCACAGAAAATATGATTGCATCCCAGTAATAAGAGTGATTCAAATTTAAATACATTGGAGAGAGTTATAAAAGTTAGATCAGAATATGCAGATGTCTGTAAAATACACACAAGGAACACAGGCACCCTGTCATCAAAGAAAAATAATGCCTTTCTATTTCACCTCAGTTACATTCGGTGCTATTATTGGGCTGTGAAGACGCTGATCACCATTGGTGGCCTCCCCGACCCAGAGACGCTCTTTGAACTGAGTTTCCAGCTCCTCAACTACTTCATGGGAGTGTTTGCCTTCTCTGTAATGATTGGTCAGGTAATCCTTGATATCCTATCATTTTTTTCTGCTTCCTGTGTCATAATTCAAAGGTAAACATATAATCCTCTTCAATTCATCATGGTGTCCAGTGTTAGATTTTATCTTTGTATCATGAAAGGTGTTTGACTGATGTTAGAGTAGGCGTTAGACAAAGGGTGATGTAATAACTGAAGCTGAATTTCATGTCCGCTAAGGAGGTAAGGTTGCTTATGACTATGGTTAGAATTCCCCTGGAAGAAAACTAGGATTATAGGTGAGGAACTTTTCCTTCACTTCCAGGGGAGCTGCATCAATAGTCATAAGCACTGAATTGAATAGTACGCCCAGCCCATAAATGAGCCGACAAGAAATAGTTCTAACAATCACCCAAAAACATTCCTCAAAGAAGCCTGCCCTACTTGAGGGGAAACAGTCTTTACCATGCTCTGTTTACCAGGCAATGCCTTTACCATGCATCATTTACCATGCAAGGTAAGAAAGAGAAAGTGTGTGTGTGTGCGTATATATATGTGCAGGCCTCATCAACATGGATGAGTACAAATTTCTCAAGAATGACTATCCAGTAATGCCAGTGATATATTTTATACCTAAAATTCACAAAAATCCAGTTAAGCCTCCAGGCAGACCAATAATCTCTGCACGAAAAAGTCTTTTAGAAAACACCTCTCAGTAAATAGACTATTTTTTGCAAGAACACATACAGAGATTACCATCGTCTATTCGGGACACAGGTGATTTTCTGTGGAGGATATGTGATTTCACTTGGCAAGAGGATACCTCCTTATGACATTGGGCGTTGCATCGCTCTATACGAGCATTAATCATAAGGATGGTTTTAAAGCACTTGAACACTTTTTCAGTAATAGATCAATCTGATTGTTGCAACACAGTAAGGTGTTAATCAACATGGTGATTTTTTACCTTAATAATTTGTTCATATTCTAGAATCAAATTTACCAACAAAAGGGTGGAGTTGCTATGGGAGCCAGCTTCTCCCCCAGCTATGCATGTCTACACATGGGCTGGTGGGAGGAGCTGGATCTCAGAACAAAATATGGGGCAATCTTAAACGAGCATGTAATGATCTGGTTTAGGTTTATCGATGACCTATTTGTGGTTTGGAAGGGTACAAAGGAAAGTGCTTTGGAATTTGTGTCAACAATTAATGACAATGAAATTAATTTAAATTTTACAGCCACAGTGAGTGACAACCCAGTTAACTTTTTGGATGTACAGGTCTATATTGCAAATAACAAAATTTAAACTAAATTACATTGCAAGGAAACAGCCGGTAATACCGTGCTGCATGCAATTAGCTTTCACCCCAGGCATTTAATAGAAAGCATACCCCATGGGGAAATGCTGAGGTTAAAGAGAATCTGTAACAATAACACAGACTTTGAGACGGCCCAACAGGAGAGTAAGTTCAGATTTACAGCACGAGGCTACTCGGAAAAAAACATAAATATGGCCATTTCTAAAACAAGGTTACTGAATAGATCTAAGCTATTATCCAACACAAATGTCAGTGAGAATATCAAGTGGGAATCAATCTCCAAAGTTATTAAAGAAAAAGAGGGGAAGAAAGATCAAATCAGATTGATACTTAAATTTAACAAACAGGATAAACAATTGAGAAATATTGTCAGACGTAATTGGCCACTAGTGTTCGATGATCCCATTATCGGCCATCTTCTCCCTAGAAACCCCTCCATTACATACAGAAGAGCTCTTTCTATGAGCAACGTTCTTGTAAAAAGTAGCCCAGAGGTAACAGAAGGAGCTACTTGCCTTTCATCCAGAAAAGGCTTTTTTCAAATGTACAACTTGTCGAGCCTGCAAGTTTGGCGTCAATAAGTCGACATAGACAATACCCTTTAGTGATAAAGATTGCAAAATCAACACATTTCTGACATGTAAAACAGAACATGTGGTATATGTATTGGAGTGTCCTTGTGGACTGCGTTATGTAGGCAGTACCTAGTTACAAGCACACAAGCGGATACTCCAACACATTCGGGCGATTACCAACTCAGACAAGACTTATCCCATTGCCCGTCACTTCAAAGAAGGGCTCAATAACAATGTGGAACAGTTCAGATATTGTTTACTGGATTCTGTTCCGAGCCATAGAAGAGGAGGCAACAGGGAAGTAGCATTAAGAAAATTGGAGACCCGATACATTTTGGAATTAGACACCCAAACACCAGGGGGTCTCAACGCCACTGAGGATCTATTTACATGTCTTTAATATGGTCATCATGCAGTAACTAAGTCATCAGGAGGGCTAATACCATGATTGAAATTGAATTTTATTTGCCTCAGTTTCCACTCAGCAGTCTGGTTATACACACAAAACAAGATATTTAGAGAATCATTACTAGATACTGTCCACAGAACTAGCAAACATAGTCAAGAATTCCTATATATGTATGCACATAACTGCTGATTGTACAACAAGGTGTTTTAAAAGTTAAATCAAATTTAATATTATTATAATTATTGTAAAGTAACATAAGCTGCTACCTTTCCGCTGCTACTAATTTAGCACTTTGACACTTCAGAAAGACAATATGGGGTGGATTAATTACACATAGCACTTTATTTTTAGCACTTTAGCATAATGGCACTTTAACAGATTATCCAATAATATGGTAGTATAGTATTCAAATAAAGGACATTAGAAAATATATATCACGCCAGACATATGAGAACCTAGGGGATTAACCAGTAACAAAGATCGCTTAAGAGATCGAAGGAATTATCATCTCTGAAGGCTATAGTAAAATCACTGCAAATGCATTTTAAGCTTATACACACAGGGCCGATTCCGATCTCAGTCGGAGGCGCACCCAATACCATTCGGTCGGGAAAAAAGCCATGCGAAAGCCTGTTTCCCGACCGATCCGTACAGCACACCGAACGAGCAAGTACGATGCGCACAACAGCAAAGAATCCGGCCGAGTCGTACTCACCCAAACCAGGTCCTGTTCTCCGACCGAGGCGAATCCGGAAACGCCGAATCGAGTTGCACGGAAGGAAAAATGCAACCCCGTCCGGCCGGACAAGTACGATGCGCTTTCCGTGCGCGCCGAACCCGTCGCTACGCACGGCACGTCAAAGCATCCGGGAGAGGCGCACATAAGCTCCGATTCGCGCCACAACACGATCCACGGCTCCGAGACGAACACGGCAGCGACGAGGACGACGCGAAGCGACGAGGACGAGGCGAAGCGACGAGGCGAAGCGACGAGGACGACGCGAAGCAACGAGAAGGACGAACGACACGAACCAACCATGAATCCCTTCGTCCCGATCATACCAATATTCTACATATACTACCGGAACAGGCACGGACGCGTACGGCGCAGAAGGTAAGCCAGACACCAACCACAAAACACATACAACACGTACACGACACATCACACACACACACACAGGGATGCAGAATATACTTACACCAGCAACAGCAGCACCATAGGGGCGGGATGCCCATCACCAATGCCACATATGCACACACGGGCCTGAATGCGCACCACCACCCCTACCCAGGGGGGGCTGGATGCCTACCACCACTACCACCCTTACCCAGGGGGGCTGGATGCCTACCACTACTACCACCCTTAGCCAGGGGGGCAGGATGCCTACCACTACTACCACCCTCACCCAGGGGGCTGGATGCCTACCACTACTACCACCCTCACCCAGGGGGCAGGATGCCCACCACTACTACCACCCTCACCCAGGGGGGCAGGATGCCTACCACTACTACCACCCTTAGCCAGGGGGGCAGGATGCCTACCACTACTACCACCCTCACCCAGGGGGGCTGGATGCCTACCACTACTACCACCCTCACCCAGGGGGCAGGATGCCCACCACTACTACCACCCTCACCCAGGGGGGCAGGATGCCTACCACTAGTACCACCCTCACCCAGGGGGGCAGGATGCCTACCACTACTACCACCCTCACCCAGGGGGGCAGGATGCCTACCACTACTACCACCCTTAGCCAGGGGGCAGGATGCCTACCACTACTACCACCCTCACCCAGGGGGGCTGGATGCCTACCACTACTACCACCCTCACCCACGGGGGCAGGATGCCCACCACTACTACCACCCTTACCCAGGGGGGGCAGGATGCCTACCACTAGTACCACCCTCACCCAGGGGGCTGGATGCCTACCACTAGTACCACCCTCACCCAGGGGGGCAGGATGCCTACCACCACTACCACCCTTACCCAGGGGGGCTGGATGCCTACCACTAGTACCACCCTCACCCAGGGGGGCAGGATGCCTACCACTAATACCACCCTTAGCCAGGGGGGCAGGATGCCTACCACTACTACCACCCTCACCCAGGGGGGCTGGATGCCTACCACTAGTACCACCCTCACCCAGGGGGCAGGATGCCTACCACCACTACCACCCTTAGCCAGGGGGGCAGGATGCCTACCACTACTACCACCCTCACCCAGGGGGCTGGATGCCCACCACTACTACCACCCTCACCCAGGGGGCAGGATGCCTACCACTACTACCACCCTCACCCAGGGGGGCTGGATGCCTACCACTACTACCACCCTCACCCAGGGGGCAGGATGCCCACCACTACTACCACCCTCACCCAGGGGGGCAGGATGCCTACCACTACTACCACCCTTAGCCAGGGGGGCAGGATGCCCACCACTACTACCACCCTTAGCCAGGGGGGCAGGATGCCTACCACTACTACCACCCTTAGCCAGGGGGGCAGGATGCCTACCACTACTACCACCCTCACCCAGGGGGCTGGATGCCTACCACTACTACCACCCTCACCCAGGGGGCAGGATGCCCACCACTACTACCACCCTCACCCAGGGGGCCAGGATGCCTACCACTAGTACCACCCTCACCCAGGGGGGCTGGATGCCTACCACTACTACCACCCTCACCCAGGGGGCAGGATGCCCACCACTACTACCACCCTCACCCAGGGGGCAGGATGCCTACCACTAGTACCACCCTCACCCAGGGGGCTGGATGCCTACCACTACTACCACCCTCACCCAGGGGGGCAGGATGCCTACCACCACTACCACCCTTACCCAGGGGGGCTGGATGCCTACCACTAGTACCACCCTCACCCAGGGGGGCAGGATGCCTACCACTACTACCACCCTTAGCCAGGGGGCAGGATGCCTACCACTACTACCACCCTCACCCAGGGGGGCTGGATGCCTACCACTACTACCACCCTTAGCCAGGGGGCAGGATGCCCACCACCACCACTACCACCCTCACCCAGGGGGGGCAGGATGCCTACCACCACTACCACCCCCACCCATAGGATGGACAATGCATGACACAACCAGCACACCACAACCTAGGGAATGCAAGAAGAAGACATCCCCCCAACACCATGACAAGCGTGTGTAGACTGTGTCAAATGCCTACAACACCGAACATGACTTCTAACATACAATGTGACCCCCTAGCACATGTGCCACACAAATATGTGTGTGGCACACACAACGCAAGCAGGCCATGACCATTGTGGCAATGGGGTCCAAACCCCCATCATCACAGTGACCAAAAGGCAAGTGTGGGGTCCATAGCTGCAGCACATTTTGAACATTGTGGCAATGGGGTCCAAACCCCCATCATCACAGTGACCAAAAGGCAAGTGTGGGGTCCATAGCTGCAGCACATTTTGAACATTGTGGCAATGGGGTCCAAACCCCCATCATCACAGTGACCAAAAGGCAAGTGTGGGGTCCATAGCTGCAGCACATTTTGAACATTGTGGCAATGGGGTCCAAACCCCCATCATCACAGTGACCAAAAGGCAAGTGTTGACAAAGTAAGAGGTGCAACTGCCAAACTTCGTGGATGATTCCTGGTCACAGAACAACAAACACATCAGTGGCAAAGTAGTGTATGTGTCCCATTGCAACATAAATTGGGGGAGCCAAATCCTGCAGTGCAAATAAGACATAACTTTGGCCATGTGCAGACAAACAACACCCATGGGGGCTGACACCGTCAACAATCATCAATGACACAATGACAGAAGTGACCATCCGAATGCAGACCCACATATTTGCACCAATGGGCACACACATGCAGATACCCTGTGGAGACTGCAGATGTGAGGCGAACAGATACCATACCATGGCAGCAATGGGACACACAATCAACAATTAGCACCAAATGAGGGCTCCCGTCCCATCAGCCTGGTCATGGAAGTGCCAACGGAATCATCAGCACAGATCCAACACACTTGTATAGCAATGTTGCACTGACAACACAGATGAGTCCTTCCCCATTGATGCCCAAACCTGCATGTTCACTGGAGATGGCCACACGGTCAGGGAAGTAGACGAATAGAACAATGGCAGGCACAACAGATGTGCAGGGGTGGAAGCCACAGATGTGAAGTTGCCAATCTAAGTAGGAAATCTCATTGCCAAATACTGAACACATGACACCCTCAGATGCTGCTATGGATGACATGGATACACCACAGGATAGGACACATACCCCCTGGACCACATGGGTTCCTGCACAGTAACACTTCATTATCATGAGACCAAATATCACCATCACTGCAGCAAGGGCATGGTTAGCATCATCAACATCATGTACATCAGAAGCAAAAGCACTAGAGAACAGAAAGTTGCTTTATTCAGCATATGTGGCATTAAAAGTAGAAGTCCGGTAGAACATAAACAAAGGCAAAAGAAACAATTGATGGACGGAATGCTGGACAATGCAAACATTCACCCCCAGTCACAAGGATCTGGGTTAAATCCATCATTCTTTTGCTCACCACACCACCCCAGTTTGGACCCAGCCATATGCAAATCAGTCTTGACCCTGTTCCTTGTGGGAACAGTCCAGCCCGAACTGCCAAGCCAGGTCCTCCCTGGACCGGAAACAAGCATCCTAGGACCGGTTTCAGGGCATCACCCTTCTTCAGCCAGGCTAGCTTGAATCCAGTGGTGTAGTGAGCACGGGACCCACGTCTGGGCATACCCTTCCCACTTAGGGCGACAAATGCAAAAGAAACAATTGATGGACGGAATGCTGGACAATGCAAACATTCACCCCCAGTCACAAGGATCTGGGTTAAATCCATCATTCTTTTGCTCACCACACCACCCCAGTTTGGACCCAGCCATATGCAAATCAGTCTTGACCCTGTTCCTTGTGGGAACAGTCCAGCCCGAACTGCCAAGCCAGGTCCTCCCTGGACCGGAAACAAGCATCCTAGGACCGGTTTCAGGGCATCACCCTTCTTCAGCCAGGCTAGCTTGAATCCAGTGGTGTAGTGAGCACGGGACCCACGTCTGGGCATACCCTTCCCACTTAGGGCGACAAATGCAAAAGAAACAATTGATGGACGGAATGCTGGACAATGCAAACATTCACCCCCAGTCACAAGGATCTGGGTTAAATCCATCATTCTTTTGCTCACCACACCACCCCAGTTTGGACCCAGCCATATGCAAATCAGTCTTGACCCTGTTCCTTGTGGGAACAGTCCAGCCCGAACTGCCAAGCCAGGTCCTCCCTGGACCGGAAACAAGCATCCTAGGACCGGTTTCAGGGCATCACCCTTCTTCAGCCAGGCTAGCTTGAATCCAGTGGTGTAGTGAGCACGGGACCCACGTCTGGGCATACCCTTCCCACTTAGGGCGACAAATGCAAAAGAAACAATTGATGGACGGAATGCTGGACAATGCAAACATTCACCCCCAGTCACAAGGATCTGGGTTAAATCCATCATTCTTTTGCTCACCACACCACCCCAGTTTGGACCCAGCCATATGCAAATCAGTCTTGACCCTGTTCCTTGTGGGAACAGTCCAGCCCGAACTGCCAAGCCAGGTCCTCCCTGGACCGGAAACAAGCATCCTAGGACCGGTTTCAGGGCATCACCCTTCTTCAGCCAGGCTAGCTTGAATCCAGTGGTGTAGTGAGCACGGGACCCACGTCTGGGCATACCCTTCCCACTTAGGGCGACAAATGCAAAAGAAACAATTGATGGACGGAATGCTGGACAATGCAAACATTCACCCCCAGTCACAAGGATCTGGGTTAAATCCATCATTCTTTTGCTCACCACACCACCCCAGTTTGGACCCAGCCATATGCAAATCAGTCTTGACCCTGTTCCTTGTGGGAACAGTCCAGCCCGAACTGCCAAGCCAGGTCCTCCCTGGACCGGAAACAAGCATCCTAGGACCGGTTTCAGGGCATCACCCTTCTTCAGCCAGGCTAGCTTGAATCCAGTGGTGTAGTGAGCACGGGACCCACGTCTGGGCATACCCTTCCCACTTAGGGCGACAAATGCAAAAGAAACAATTGATGGACGGAATGCTGGACAATGCAAACATTCACCCCCAGTCACAAGGATCTGGGTTAAATCCATCATTCTTTTGCTCACCACACCACCCCAGTTTGGACCCAGCCATATGCAAATCAGTCTTGACCCTGTTCCTTGTGGGAACAGTCCAGCCCGAACTGCCAAGCCAGGTCCTCCCTGGACCGGAAACAAGCATCCTAGGACCGGTTTCAGGGCATCACCCTTCTTCAGCCAGGCTAGCTTGAATCCAGTGGTGTAGTGAGCACGGGACCCACGTCTGGGCATACCCTTCCCACTTAGGGCGACAAATGCAAAAGAAACAATTGATGGACGGAATGCTGGACAATGCAAACATTCACCCCCAGTCACAAGGATCTGGGTTAAATCCATCATTCTTTTGCTCACCACACCACCCCAGTTTGGACCCAGCCATATGCAAATCAGTCTTGACCCTGTTCCTTGTGGGAACAGTCCAGCCCGAACTGCCAAGCCAGGTCCTCCCTGGACCGGAAACAAGCATCCTAGGACCGGTTTCAGGGCATCACCCTTCTTCAGCCAGGCTAGCTTGAATCCAGTGGTGTAGTGAGCACGGGACCCACGTCTGGGCATACCCTTCCCACTTAGGGCGACAAATGCAAAAGAAACAATTGATGGACGGAATGCTGGACAATGCAAACATTCACCCCCAGTCACAAGGATCTGGGTTAAATCCATCATTCTTTTGCTCACCACACCACCCCAGTTTGGACCCAGCCATATGCAAATCAGTCTTGACCCTGTTCCTTGTGGGAACAGTCCAGCCCGAACTGCCAAGCCAGGTCCTCCCTGGACCGGAAACAAGCATCCTAGGACCGGTTTCAGGGCATCACCCTTCTTCAGCCAGGCTAGCTTGAATCCAGTGGTGTAGTGAGCACGGGACCCACGTCTGGGCATACCCTTCCCACTTAGGGCGACAAATGCAAAAGAAACAATTGATGGACGGAATGCTGGACAATGCAAACATTCACCCCCAGTCACAAGGATCTGGGTTAAATCCATCATTCTTTTGCTCACCACACCACCCCAGTTTGGACCCAGCCATATGCAAATCAGTCTTGACCCTGTTCCTTGTGGGAACAGTCCAGCCCGAACTGCCAAGCCAGGTCCTCCCTGGACCGGAAACAAGCATCCTAGGACCGGTTTCAGGGCATCACCCTTCTTCAGCCAGGCTAGCTTGAATCCAGTGGTGTAGTGAGCACGGGACCCACGTCTGGGCATACCCTTCCCACTTAGGGCGACAAATGCAAAAGAAACAATTGATGGACGGAATGCTGGACAATGCAAACATTCACCCCCAGTCACAAGGATCTGGGTTAAATCCATCATTCTTTTGCTCACCACACCACCCCAGTTTGGACCCAGCCATATGCAAATCAGTCTTGACCCTGTTCCTTGTGGGAACAGTCCAGCCCGAACTGCCAAGCCAGGTCCTCCCTGGACCGGAAACAAGCATCCTAGGACCGGTTTCAGGGCATCACCCTTCTTCAGCCAGGCTAGCTTGAATCCAGTGGTGTAGTGAGCACGGGACCCACGTCTGGGCATACCCTTCCCACTTAGGGCGACAAATGCAAAAGAAACAATTGATGGACGGAATGCTGGACAATGCAAACATTCACCCCCAGTCACAAGGATCTGGGTTAAATCCATCATTCTTTGCTCACCACACCACCCCAGTTTGGACCCAGCCATATGCAAATCAGTCTTGACCCTGTTCCTTGTGGGAACAGTCCAGCCCGAACTGCCAAGCCAGGTCCTCCCTGGACCGGAAACAAGCATCCTAGGACCGGTTTCAGGGCATCACCCTTCTTCAGCCAGGCTAGCTTGAATCCAGTGGTGTAGTGAGCACGGGACCCACGTCTGGGCATACCCTTCCCACTTAGGGCGACAAATGCAAAAGAAACAATTGATGGACGGAATGCTGGACAATGCAAACATTCACCCCCAGTCACAAGGATCTGGGTTAAATCCATCATTCTTTTGCTCACCACACCACCCCAGTTTGGACCCAGCCATATGCAAATCAGTCTTGACCCTGTTCCTTGTGGGAACAGTCCAGCCCGAACTGCCAAGCCAGGTCCTCCCTGGACCGGAAACAAGCATCCTAGGACCGGTTTCAGGGCATCACCCTTCTTCAGCCAGGCTAGCTTGAATCCAGTGGTGTAGTGAGCACGGGACCCACGTCTGGGCATACCCTTCCCACTTAGGGCGACAAATGCAAAAGAAACAATTGATGGACGGAATGCTGGACAATGCAAACATTCACCCCCAGTCACAAGGATCTGGGTTAAATCCATCATTCTTTTGCTCACCACACCACCCCAGTTTGGACCCAGCCATATGCAAATCAGTCTTGACCCTGTTCCTTGTGGGAACAGTCCAGCCCGAACTGCCAAGCCAGGTCCTCCCTGGACCGGAAACAAGCATCCTAGGACCGGTTTCAGGGCATCACCCTTCTTCAGCCAGGCTAGCTTGAATCCAGTGGTGTAGTGAGCACGGGACCCACGTCTGGGCATACCCTTCCCACTTAGGGCGACAAATGCAAAAGAAACAATTGATGGACGGAATGCTGGACAATGCAAACATTCACCCCCAGTCACAAGGATCTGGGTTAAATCCATCATTCTTTTGCTCACCACACCACCCCAGTTTGGACCCAGCCATATGCAAATCAGTCTTGACCCTGTTCCTTGTGGGAACAGTCCAGCCCGAACTGCCAAGCCAGGTCCTCCCTGGACCGGAAACAAGCATCCTAGGACCGGTTTCAGGGCATCACCCTTCTTCAGCCAGGCTAGCTTGAATCCAGTGGTGTAGTGAGCACGGGACCCACGTCTGGGCATACCCTTCCCACTTAGGGCGACAAATGCAAAAGAAACAATTGATGGACGGAATGCTGGACAATGCAAACATTCACCCCCAGTCACAAGGATCTGGGTTAAATCCATCATTCTTTTGCTCACCACACCACCCCAGTTTGGACCCAGCCATATGCAAATCAGTCTTGACCCTGTTCCTTGTGGGAACAGTCCAGCCCGAACTGCCAAGCCAGGTCCTCCCTGGACCGGAAACAAGCATCCTAGGACCGGTTTCAGGGCATCACCCTTCTTCAGCCAGGCTAGCTTGAATCCAGTGGTGTAGTGAGCACGGGACCCACGTCTGGGCATACCCTTCCCACTTAGGGCGACAAATGCAAAAGAAACAATTGATGGACGGAATGCTGGACAATGCAAACATTCACCCCCAGTCACAAGGATCTGGGTTAAATCCATCATTCTTTTGCTCACCACACCACCCCAGTTTGGACCCAGCCATATGCAAATCAGTCTTGACCCTGTTCCTTGTGGGAACAGTCCAGCCCGAACTGCCAAGCCAGGTCCTCCCTGGACCGGAAACAAGCATCCTAGGACCGGTTTCAGGGCATCACCCTTCTTCAGCCAGGCTAGCTTGAATCCAGTGGTGTAGTGAGCACGGGACCCACGTCTGGGCATACCCTTCCCACTTAGGGCGACAAATGCAAAAGAAACAATTGATGGACGGAATGCTGGACAATGCAAACATTCACCCCCAGTCACAAGGATCTGGGTTAAATCCATCATTCTTTTGCTCACCACACCACCCCAGTTTGGACCCAGCCATATGCAAATCAGTCTTGACCCTGTTCCTTGTGGGAACAGTCCAGCCCGAACTGCCAAGCCAGGTCCTCCCTGGACCGGAAACAAGCATCCTAGGACCGGTTTCAGGGCATCACCCTTCTTCAGCCAGGCTAGCTTGAATCCAGTGGTGTAGTGAGCACGGGACCCACGTCTGGGCATACCCTTCCCACTTAGGGCGACAAATGCAAAAGAAACAATTGATGGACGGAATGCTGGACAATGCAAACATTCACCCCCAGTCACAAGGATCTGGGTTAAATCCATCATTCTTTTGCTCACCACACCACCCCAGTTTGGACCCAGCCATATGCAAATCAGTCTTGACCCTGTTCCTTGTGGGAACAGTCCAGCCCGAACTGCCAAGCCAGGTCCTCCCTGGACCGGAAACAAGCATCCTAGGACCGGTTTCAGGGCATCACCCTTCTTCAGCCAGGCTAGCTTGAATCCAGTGGTGTAGTGAGCACGGGACCCACGTCTGGGCATACCCTTCCCACTTAGGGCGACAAATGCAAAAGAAACAATTGATGGACGGAATGCTGGACAATGCAAACATTCACCCCCAGTCACAAGGATCTGGGTTAAATCCATCATTCTTTTGCTCACCACACCACCCCAGTTTGGACCCAGCCATATGCAAATCAGTCTTGACCCTGTTCCTTGTGGGAACAGTCCAGCCCGAACTGCCAAGCCAGGTCCTCCCTGGACCGGAAACAAGCATCCTAGGACCGGTTTCAGGGCATCACCCTTCTTCAGCCAGGCTAGCTTGAATCCAGTGGTGTAGTGAGCACGGGACCCACGTCTGGGCATACCCTTCCCACTTAGGGCGACAAATGCAAAAGAAACAATTGATGGACGGAATGCTGGACAATGCAAACATTCACCCCCAGTCACAAGGATCTGGGTTAAATCCATCATTCTTTTGCTCACCACACCACCCCAGTTTGGACCCAGCCATATGCAAATCAGTCTTGACCCTGTTCCTTGTGGGAACAGTCCAGCCCGAACTGCCAAGCCAGGTCCTCCCTGGACCGGAAACAAGCATCCTAGGACCGGTTTCAGGGCATCACCCTTCTTCAGCCAGGCTAGCTTGAATCCAGTGGTGTAGTGAGCACGGGACCCACGTCTGGGCATACCCTTCCCACTTAGGGCGACAAATGCAAAAGAAACAATTGATGGACGGAATGCTGGACAATGCAAACATTCACCCCCAGTCACAAGGATCTGGGTTAAATCCATCATTCTTTTGCTCACCACACCACCCCAGTTTGGACCCAGCCATATGCAAATCAGTCTTGACCCTGTTCCTTGTGGGAACAGTCCAGCCCGAACTGCCAAGCCAGGTCCTCCCTGGACCGGAAACAAGCATCCTAGGACCGGTTTCAGGGCATCACCCTTCTTCAGCCAGGCTAGCTTGAATCCAGTGGTGTAGTGAGCACGGGACCCACGTCTGGGCATACCCTTCCCACTTAGGGCGACAAATGCAAAAGAAACAATTGATGGACGGAATGCTGGACAATGCAAACATTCACCCCCAGTCACAAGGATCTGGGTTAAATCCATCATTCTTTTGCTCACCACACCACCCCAGTTTGGACCCAGCCATATGCAAATCAGTCTTGACCCTGTTCCTTGTGGGAACAGTCCAGCCCGAACTGCCAAGCCAGGTCCTCCCTGGACCGGAAACAAGCATCCTAGGACCGGTTTCAGGGCATCACCCTTCTTCAGCCAGGCTAGCTTGAATCCAGTGGTGTAGTGAGCACGGGACCCACGTCTGGGCATACCCTTCCCACTTAGGGCGACAAATGCAAAAGAAACAATTGATGGACGGAATGCTGGACAATGCAAACATTCACCCCCAGTCACAAGGATCTGGGTTAAATCCATCATTCTTTTGCTCACCACACCACCCCAGTTTGGACCCAGCCATATGCAAATCAGTCTTGACCCTGTTCCTTGTGGGAACAGTCCAGCCCGAACTGCCAAGCCAGGTCCTCCCTGGACCGGAAACAAGCATCCTAGGACCGGTTTCAGGGCATCACCCTTCTTCAGCCAGGCTAGCTTGAATCCAGTGGTGTAGTGAGCACGGGACCCACGTCTGGGCATACCCTTCCCACTTAGGGCGACAAATGCAAAAGAAACAATTGATGGACGGAATGCTGGACAATGCAAACATTCACCCCCAGTCACAAGGATCTGGGTTAAATCCATCATTCTTTTGCTCACCACACCACCCCAGTTTGGACCCAGCCATATGCAAATCAGTCTTGACCCTGTTCCTTGTGGGAACAGTCCAGCCCGAACTGCCAAGCCAGGTCCTCCCTGGACCGGAAACAAGCATCCTAGGACCGGTTTCAGGGCATCACCCTTCTTCAGCCAGGCTAGCTTGAATCCAGTGGTGTAGTGAGCACGGGACCCACGTCTGGGCATACCCTTCCCACTTAGGGCGACAAATGCAAAAGAAACAATTGATGGACGGAATGCTGGACAATGCAAACATTCACCCCCAGTCACAAGGATCTGGGTTAAATCCATCATTCTTTTGCTCACCACACCACCCCAGTTTGGACCCAGCCATATGCAAATCAGTCTTGACCCTGTTCCTTGTGGGAACAGTCCAGCCCGAACTGCCAAGCCAGGTCCTCCCTGGACCGGAAACAAGCATCCTAGGACCGGTTTCAGGGCATCACCCTTCTTCAGCCAGGCTAGCTTGAATCCAGTGGTGTAGTGAGCACGGGACCCACGTCTGGGCATACCCTTCCCACTTAGGGCGACAAATGCAAAAGAAACAATTGATGGACGGAATGCTGGACAATGCAAACATTCACCCCCAGTCACAAGGATCTGGGTTAAATCCATCATTCTTTTGCTCACCACACCACCCCAGTTTGGACCCAGCCATATGCAAATCAGTCTTGACCCTGTTCCTTGTGGGAACAGTCCAGCCCGAACTGCCAAGCCAGGTCCTCCCTGGACCGGAAACAAGCATCCTAGGACCGGTTTCAGGGCATCACCCTTCTTCAGCCAGGCTAGCTTGAATCCAGTGGTGTAGTGAGCACGGGACCCACGTCTGGGCATACCCTTCCCACTTAGGGCGACAAATGCAAAAGAAACAATTGATGGACGGAATGCTGGACAATGCAAACATTCACCCCCAGTCACAAGGATCTGGGTTAAATCCATCATTCTTTTGCTCACCACACCACCCCAGTTTGGACCCAGCCATATGCAAATCAGTCTTGACCCTGTTCCTTGTGGGAACAGTCCAGCCCGAACTGCCAAGCCAGGTCCTCCCTGGACCGGAAACAAGCATCCTAGGACCGGTTTCAGGGCATCACCCTTCTTCAGCCAGGCTAGCTTGAATCCAGTGGTGTAGTGAGCACGGGACCCACGTCTGGGCATACCCTTCCCACTTAGGGCGACAAATGCAAAAGAAACAATTGATGGACGGAATGCTGGACAATGCAAACATTCACCCCCAGTCACAAGGATCTGGGTTAAATCCATCATTCTTTTGCTCACCACACCACCCCAGTTTGGACCCAGCCATATGCAAATCAGTCTTGACCCTGTTCCTTGTGGGAACAGTCCAGCCCGAACTGCCAAGCCAGGTCCTCCCTGGACCGGAAACAAGCATCCTAGGACCGGTTTCAGGGCATCACCCTTCTTCAGCCAGGCTAGCTTGAATCCAGTGGTGTAGTGAGCACGGGACCCACGTCTGGGCATACCCTTCCCACTTAGGGCGACAAATGCAAAAGAAACAATTGATGGACGGAATGCTGGACAATGCAAACATTCACCCCCAGTCACAAGGATCTGGGTTAAATCCATCATTCTTTTGCTCACCACACCACCCCAGTTTGGACCCAGCCATATGCAAATCAGTCTTGACCCTGTTCCTTGTGGGAACAGTCCAGCCCGAACTGCCAAGCCAGGTCCTCCCTGGACCGGAAACAAGCATCCTAGGACCGGTTTCAGGGCATCACCCTTCTTCAGCCAGGCTAGCTTGAATCCAGTGGTGTAGTGAGCACGGGACCCACGTCTGGGCATACCCTTCCCACTTAGGGCGACAAATGCAAAAGAAACAATTGATGGACGGAATGCTGGACAATGCAAACATTCACCCCCAGTCACAAGGATCTGGGTTAAATCCATCATTCTTTTGCTCACCACACCACCCCAGTTTGGACCCAGCCATATGCAAATCAGTCTTGACCCTGTTCCTTGTGGGAACAGTCCAGCCCGAACTGCCAAGCCAGGTCCTCCCTGGACCGGAAACAAGCATCCTAGGACCGGTTTCAGGGCATCACCCTTCTTCAGCCAGGCTAGCTTGAATCCAGTGGTGTAGTGAGCACGGGACCCACGTCTGGGCATACCCTTCCCACTTAGGGCGACAAATGCAAAAGAAACAATTGATGGACGGAATGCTGGACAATGCAAACATTCACCCCCAGTCACAAGGATCTGGGTTAAATCCATCATTCTTTTGCTCACCACACCACCCCAGTTTGGACCCAGCCATATGCAAATCAGTCTTGACCCTGTTCCTTGTGGGAACAGTCCAGCCCGAACTGCCAAGCCAGGTCCTCCCTGGACCGGAAACAAGCATCCTAGGACCGGTTTCAGGGCATCACCCTTCTTCAGCCAGGCTAGCTTGAATCCAGTGGTGTAGTGAGCACGGGACCCACGTCTGGGCATACCCTTCCCACTTAGGGCGACAAATGCAAAAGAAACAATTGATGGACGGAATGCTGGACAATGCAAACATTCACCCCCAGTCACAAGGATCTGGGTTAAATCCATCATTCTTTTGCTCACCACACCACCCCAGTTTGGACCCAGCCATATGCAAATCAGTCTTGACCCTGTTCCTTGTGGGAACAGTCCAGCCCGAACTGCCAAGCCAGGTCCTCCCTGGACCGGAAACAAGCATCCTAGGACCGGTTTCAGGGCATCACCCTTCTTCAGCCAGGCTAGCTTGAATCCAGTGGTGTAGTGAGCACGGGACCCACGTCTGGGCATACCCTTCCCACTTAGGGCGACAAATGCAAAAGAAACAATTGATGGACGGAATGCTGGACAATGCAAACATTCACCCCCAGTCACAAGGATCTGGGTTAAATCCATCATTCTTTTGCTCACCACACCACCCCAGTTTGGACCCAGCCATATGCAAATCAGTCTTGACCCTGTTCCTTGTGGGAACAGTCCAGCCCGAACTGCCAAGCCAGGTCCTCCCTGGACCGGAAACAAGCATCCTAGGACCGGTTTCAGGGCATCACCCTTCTTCAGCCAGGCTAGCTTGAATCCAGTGGTGTAGTGAGCACGGGACCCACGTCTGGGCATACCCTTCCCACTTAGGGCGACAAATGCAAAAGAAACAATTGATGGACGGAATGCTGGACAATGCAAACATTCACCCCCAGTCACAAGGATCTGGGTTAAATCCATCATTCTTTTGCTCACCACACCACCCCAGTTTGGACCCAGCCATATGCAAATCAGTCTTGACCCTGTTCCTTGTGGGAACAGTCCAGCCCGAACTGCCAAGCCAGGTCCTCCCTGACCGGAAACAAGCATCCTAGGACCGG
>CAWUFW010023800.1:0-69451 GCA_963921515.1 Calotriton arnoldi | reverse complement strand
TAGCTCATTGACACATTTTTAAAGCGAATTTAAAGAGCAGCAGTACAGGTGCAGCATCACCTTCAAAAGGTGCCTTCCACCCTGTACTGTGTAAGAGACTGTAAAATGCCCACATGTAATGAAATGTCCACTAGTGATTTCAATATTATACATACCTTTGAGTTGTTGCTCTACGGTCCAACCAGGGAACTTCCTCTTGATTTAAGATATTCCTCACTGTCCCAGGCTCCAACAACATTGTGCCATCTCACATCAACCTAGGATATCAGACACAAACATGAATGCTTCTGAACAGGAATAGAAAGTATGCAGCAGAAAATATTAAGTGTGCTGTTTATGTACAAAGTTATTCCCTATCAATCTCTGCCAGATCTTGGTGCACTACATACTGTCTGGTTTCATACTTGGTATCTCAATACTCTGTGAAATTCAAAGTTTGGCTCAACATTAGGAAGGTGTTCAGTTGAATCAAAAACTGAAGTCTGCTAAATATAGTACATGTTCATTACTTCTCTGTATTCATATAAATTCAAATGTTATGATTAGAATCACGTTTTAATGATAAATGTGGGTAGATTGCCAGAGGTGTGGGACTTAAAAACTGCAATGCTTAAACACAAGCTTGAATCAGTGCTGTATAAACAAGCATTTGCAATGCAATCGGTCTCGCCTTTGGGACCTTATAAGTATTTAGCCATGCAACACATTATCGCACATTACTGCAACGTAGCCTTGCTCACATATTAGGAAATGTATATTCTGGTAAATGTTTGGAAATTAATATTTTCGGAATGTTTACAGCTGTACTGTTAGAGCAATGCTGATTTAAGGATTTTATATTAAGTACATGCGCCTACACAGTTTAATTTAAACCTTAGCATTGAAAGATATGCCATTGCATAAAAAAAGAGATTGGTAACAAAATAAAGTAGGGTATATGTTGGTGTACTGCAGAACAAGAGCACGTGCCTGCCCATGCCCCTTCCACCTGAAAAGAAAAACTAATAGTAACAATTTACCCTTGAAATCTTTCCATCCAGTTACCATGATATTATTTATGTGGCTTAAGGATTTACAGGGGTGTGATGATTGAATGGCCCTGCCGCTGCTTGAGTTGACCTGTCAGGTAGTTTTAGTCCTAATTAGCTGTTCTTTTGTCCTGCAAGCAGCAAAGGGCGGTTTGTATATTTGGCGTACCATACCAGCCGAGGGCGATCAACAGGGCAGAAGTTCACAGAAAAGAATGGTTGGACAACCTACGCACACAGTAGTTTGGAGCAGGACTGACTTCGAGAGGGGACAGTGAGTGATGATCAGTCCCCGGTGACTGTTTCTGACCAGTAATCGGATGATTGACGGTCTGTTCACGACCAGACTCGGAATGGGATAGAAAATAGGGCCAGGAAAGAAAGTAAAAGTGCCCCTCATTTGTGAATTCGATGAAAAAGTGACAGGTTTGCAAATTGGGGCAATTTTGAACATGGGTGTTCTGCAAGGCATGAGAGATTGCATGACTGATCTTGCTACAGGCAAAGTATGTTTTAATATCATCAAAACCAACAGGAAAACTGGCACAGCAGACCACAAAACAGGCCCACAGACAGCCAAAAAGCAGCATATACAACGAACCGACAGAGTTCCCGACTGACAGTGATCGCCACCCTGGAGCTGCCCTCTGGCTCTTGCCTGCACTGTTGCTTAGGTTTCTGGGGCTTGAGACGATGACTGATATGTATGCAACAGCAGGTACTAAAAGAAAATTATTAGGTGCCAACTTTTTTAGGCATAGGTGGCATGTTTAGCATTTAGCGATACAGTATATTCCATTTGTTATGTTCAACTGATTAGCTTTGCACTCAGGGGGTGCATTCCAATTTCTTACAGAGAAAACACTTCTCATTTTGCTTGCCACCCGCACACTTGAGTAGCTACAATAACTGATAGTGGTACAGGGGGCTCCACCTGAAGGGCGAAGGCATCCGTGAAAAACACAGCACAGGGGTGAGCAGTCAGGAGACAGCACAGGGAAGGGGCCAGTGAGAGCGCTACCACCCGGGTAGGGACGATCCTAGACCGATGTACTTGCTAGCTTGCTGGCAGTAAGAAAGCTTAACCATGGAGAATGAAGCAAAACGAACGAACACAGGGAGCTTCGACTGTTATTGTAACATGCATTTGTGATCCCTGGACGGGGGTCTATTGTACGTAGCCGGTGATATTAGAACACTTTACTGTTTCCATTTAGTACAAACGTCTTGATAATGGCAGTGCATACTCACAGTTTTCTTTTACCCTAGCTTTCACCACTGGTTTTGTGATCGTGACAACATCGCCTGTCAATTTTGAATCCACCTCCCTCTCTGCAAATCTCGTGTTTCGAAAGAAAATCCCGTTCGCGTGACATATTCATCAACACTACGTCTTAAATAAAGTAAAATAGGTCCAAGTAGGTGGCCATTTTCGAGTCAGGCACTACTCATCTTAGGCATAAAAAGAACGAATGTGAGTTCCTTTCGTAAGACGCGCACGACGCATCTCTCTAACACCTCGCAGATTCAGCAAACTGAAAACAGCGCTGTGCGCCCGCGAGCAGAGGGCTAAGAAAAGAAGCTGCGAGGGGTGGGAGGAGTTGTGGGAGGCATGGAGAGAAAATAGTGCTAGTGCTCACAATTTAAACAAGCATTTGCAATGCAATAGGACTCGCATTTACGCAAGACCTATTGCATTGGAAACAGGAGTGCGGGGGGGCGAGACGGCACGAACGTGAGTGGGAGGGGTCCCGGGGGGCTGAGAAGTCACGGACTGCGGGAGGGGCGGGGGTGGGGAGACAGGGAAGAAAATAGTGTTGTAGTAAAGGGGCCAGTAGCCGGGGAAGGAAACAAATGACGACAGGAGGAGGGACTAAAAAGCCTAAAACCAATCAAAAGGCAGCATTTAGGATCTAAGCCAATCAAGAAGATGGGCAGAGAGTGGGTGGAGCTTCCACGAAGCTTCCACGCTATAGTGTATACTGTATGCCTCGCAAAGCGAGCAACGCATGCGCTGCAACGCTAGGCGAGACCTAAAAAGGAATATCGGAAAATGCTAAAACAGGCACTACATGTTAGGATTTTTTGTACAAAATTAAAAATGGTGAAGACTTGGGAATGCATATTATAAACATTTGTTTTTTGCCACAATATTTTACTGACATTGTCTACATAACTCAGAAGGGACACTGTACAAGTATGAGAGCAAAAAGCATTACTAGACTTACTGAAAGGAAAAATATCCATATTCAATTGTACTGTAATTGCCTTTATATAGCACTTACTAACCCTGAAAAGGCATTTTTTATTTTTCTGAGTTTTTTATAGCATAAACTTGACCCGAAGGTATCGGGTATCAGAGCGCTTTACATAGCCCCAGTTGCGTTACATGAGGACACATTCATTTTTGTTAGGCACGGGGAGATTAAGTGATTTTCCCAGAATCACACGATGTTCAGCATCATTGCCGAGACTCGAACCCAGGTCCCCAGATTCGAGGTCGATCGCCCTAGCGGTTAGGCCAACTCCTCTCCCCATTCCTGCATTGATGCAGCTTTCAGTGTGTAACATGCTGTTCCAGGAACACAGGGCTAGTGGTTAATACAAAGTTTATTTGTAAAATTAGTTTTCAACTTGTGCTCTCAGATGAAATCACCTCATGAAATAGCCTTTGATTATAGTGGTTGGAGTTAATAGGTTTTAGTCTTGTGTTCTCCACGTATGTTCTTTCATGCATTAAATCTACAGTTTTCAGTAATTGAGATTAGTTGAATTTGGATTGGGCAAGTTTAGGATTGGCTAAATTTAAGATTGAAAAAATTAAAGAAGAAAGGAATTTAAGATGTATGTGAATGGGTTTATTGCATTAGGGAGTTAACAGACATTGCTAGTAGAAAAATGTGTGCTTTGGTGCCGATGAGGTGAGAAATGTGAAGGTAGATTTGAAGGGAATTATGTGATTGCTATGTTTAGTGCAAGAAAGGCCACAATGGTAAAATACATGGTATTTAGGAGATGATGATTAATAAGATAAGAGCAAGCAATAAATATAGATGAAGCCAGAATGGCAGAAGATGTGTTGGGAGAAGTCAAAGAAGGAAAGGGAATTTTAGAGGGAAGTCAATATCAGTGTCATGAAGGGATTGACCATTTTTCCTTATACAGATAGCACTTTATGGGTAAGGCGTTTGTGCTGCTATAGAGTTCGGACTGCAAAAGTAGTGTAGGGGCACTGTAGGTCAACAGAGCTGGAGTTATTTGCTTAGGTTCTCCTCTATGTGGTAAGTCTTACTTATGTTCCCTGGTAGACATGTTGGGAATGACAAGGTCTAGTATTTGTTCTGAGTTCCAGGTGATTTTCAATGGCTTTTGTTTTGCTAGGAGGTAGTTCCATAATTTTGGCAAACAGTAATGAGTGAGTAGCGCCATCAAAGGTTTTAGAATGCTGGAATATGTAGATGCTGTGTTAACCTGGAATGTGAGTTCCTGGTTGAATGTATGGCAAGAAAAGATGTGCTGTTCTTGGAAACTTAGGAAATTGTTCAGGTGATGTGTTGGTAAACAGAGTTGCTGGTATTTGTGTTATTTTGCGTTTTTCAGGCAGATAAAAAATACAAATGTTCTCTGATGATCATATAGTGAAAAAATAGCTCTTGACAAGCTTTCTGAATTTCAGGTGTTTCTCTGTGGCTCTTAGCTTTGCCGGGATTGAATTTCATAATTTGGCAGCCTGTAGGCAGAAAGTAGTGTCCCTGACATTTTTTTCTTGTATGCTGGAATTATTAGATACTAAGTTAGCCTCAAATATATCTTCCCGGGATGGAAATATAGATTTTTTTTCTGAAGGAATTCTGGGCCTTTACCCTTTATCACCCTGCACAATAGCTTGAGTGATACACAATAGCTTTAACAAGGATCTTCTTGTGACCAATAATCAGTGGAGAGCCCTCAGAACAGGAGATCTGTAAGCTCCTATCTTTACAGTTAGAGACGTCTTGCTGCTGAGTTCTGAATTTTCTGGGGAGTGAGAGAGAGAGCATTGGGGAGAAGGGAAGGGGAGAGTGAAAAGAGCACAGATGAGAGACAGAAAAACAGAGAGAGCAATCACGGAAAAATATGCACCTGGATGGACTGCTGCAAATAAAATAAAACAAGCAATGGCAAAGCCAATCCTGGCCTTTCTCCAAGATGAAGTACCACAAAGGTCTAATAGATGCCCATTTATTTTATATGCAACTGGAAAGTCTTTTACAAAGCTGCAGTACTGCAGGTTGTTACTAGTTGTCCCTGTTGAGTCAGATGCAACTGCTCGTAAAGTCTTTCTCAAAACTGCAGAACCAAAAGGTGTTACTTGATGTCACGCTTGACTCAGATACAACTACTTGAAAAGGCCTTCTCTGAGCTGCACTACCTGAAGCTGCTGCTAGATAGCCCACTTGTTTCATGTGCAACTACTTGAAAAGTCTTTCACGAGGCTTCAGTTCAGAAAGGCATTAGTAGATGCCCCTCAAGAGTCAGATGCAACTACCTCGAAGTTCATTCTCAGTAAAATACATCTGCTTGACATATCTTTCACTAAGCTACAGTACTAGAGTTGTACTAGAAGTCCCTCTAAAGTCAAATGCAACGGCTTGAAAAGTCTTTCACAGAGCCACAATACTCCAAGTCCTTACCAGATGCCCCTCTAGAGTCAGAAGCAACTGCCTGAAAAGTCGTTCATAACGCTGTAGTACTGCAAGGCCACCTCATATATAAAAGAGAAAATGGAAAATCTAGGATTGCCTCCAGAACAAAAGAAAAAATACTTAACAGCACACAAGAAAAATCACAATGATGCCAGCCAGATCCCTATACTTATAAGAAAGGCACCAGGAAAAAAACTACAATGCTGGCTAGCTAACTATAGTGTGTATATATTGTGAAAAGATATAATTAACACACATTAAAAGGCCTGTTAGACACTCAAAATGAGCATAAAAAGAGACTCTGGATGGAACAGCGAAACAGAGGTCTAGGGGCATATCACCATGCATCAAGGGCTTCTCATCATAACTTAGCCCAACACGAACCAGGTACCTTGAGGGAAAACATTGCCTATCACTATAATCTGATAGCTGCCTCTAGTGACTACAAATGGTGATGTACTGGCTCAACACTAACATATTTCGTTGTAGGAGAGATGTAAGAATGTCAAAGGTGTAGGAGAGTAGGATCTGCTTCACATGGGTACCCCCACTTTTTGCTGATGCTCACTGTTTTTCGACCTTAGTCTGGCTGGGGCCCTGCTAATCAGAACCCCAGCCTAGCTGCTTCCTCTCTAAAATGGTTTCCATGTGCCTTAGGCACATCTCTGATTGGAATCTGGAGTGCCCTTATAAGTCCCTAGTATATGGTATACTATGTACCCAGGGCATAGGTACCTCAGAGGCCTACCAGGGGCTGCAGCATGTATTGTGCCACCCCTGGAAGGCCATCCAAACTGACACCACAGGTCTGCTACTGCAGCCTGGGTAAGGTGGTGCATGCACCCCTTACTGTGATATAGGCTACCTATATCACTATATACATACACACCTATAAACCTATAAGTCACTCCAATGGCAGGCCTTATAAATCCTGATGCAGAGTGCGTGGTTCCTATGTGAGAGGGTGCCCCTGCATGAGCAGGGCCCTCTGCAGCGTTCGGAGACCCTTCTCTGATGCTGTTTGTAGTGCAGCCTGACCATATACTCTTAAGCGCATTATAACCTCGCGTTAAATGCTAACTTTGGGATGGCTGCACGGAAACATGTCGTGTTTGGTGTCAAACATCTTGGAATACTACCCCCGCCGCCAGTTCTGGCGGCGGGGTAGCATTCCACCCTTCTAGAGGGAAAGACATGTACACACCGGTATGCCCGGTACTGACTTTCCAGAGCCCTGGCATCACAAAATGGATGCCGCTGCCACAGACACGAGTCTGGCCTCCTGCTGCTGACCGGCAGGGGAGGCCTGGACAATAGGTTTCCTGTCCCAGGGAGGTGTGACCACCTCCCCAGACAGGATAGTGTGTATTGGGGCTGGGCGGGAGCACTCTCGGGTGCTTTGAAATCCTGCACTGGGGGCACACTCGGTGTCCCTGTGCATACCCCAGTTCAAACCGACTCAGGGGCTTCCAGCCCCTGCTCTGGCGTGAAACTGGACAAAGGGAAAGGGGTGTAACCACCCCTCTGCCCTGGCCCTCCCATAGGTGGGGCCACAGAGTATGTCCAACCCCCTACCTTAGTATAAGTAGGGGAACCCAGTCCTTAGGACTTTAGATTTACCTGGACGAAACTCTGACACAGAATCCTGGACCTTCGATGCTCTACTTTAAGATTAGAGGACTGAAGAATCTCCCTTGGGGTCAAGGAGTGACTCCCCTGCTTGGCAGGCACCAAAGAAGCAATTGTCCGGTCTGCATCGCTGAAGCTCCCGTCGGACGCCGAAGTCTTTGCATCACCAGAGGTAGATTTCCAGACTTCCCCGAGGCTGCCCTGAGTCCCCAGCAAAGCTGAGGCCCATAGCTGTCGTGGGTAACGTGGAACTGTGACCCCTGGAAACCGATCGCATTTGCAAGTGCATCCTCTTCTGGGTGTCCCAAGAAGTCGTGCTTTGGGCTCTGAGTAGCCCTAGCCTCCAGCACCAACTGCACTGGAGATCACTGGCCTCCACTCTACGAGTGTCCTGTGAGCCAGCTCCACGTGCACCGTCTCGAGGCTCCTTCGCGGTCGCTAGTCCGTTGGCTAGTAGGCCCTCACGAAGGCAAATCTTTTTCTGCTTGGGCTCCCTGGTTGCTCCAGGTGTGCCCTGACTTATCCTTGCTGGGTGAGTCTCCCAGACCTTGCTGGTCTGCAACATCATCCTTCTTCTATTTCCACAAGACTTGCCGTTGCCAAGGCTTGTTGGGTCCAATCCGGTCGCCGACACCCCTGCAATCGACAGACGTTGTGGGACAGCTCGAATCCAGCTCCTGGTTGTTGTCGATGCCTTCTGGACCTCGTGGCTGAAGAGTCAAGATGAAGGTCAACCTACCTGAAGCACTCGATATCGGTGGGCATCTGCTCATCGCCTTCCTGGTCACTGGCTAGTGACCCAGACTCTGTCCCCTCTGCTTTCAGGTTCTTCAGATCTTCGATCCACCTTTGGATCCACCCGAACACTTTCGACTTGGCCGCCAGCAGCACTTTGCAGCAGATCGCCATTGAAAGCGACGACGAAACCGACCCCGAAAGACACCTATGCACCCGGCTTCCCTGGGTGAGGTAACTCGAGTACTCCGGTGCTCCCGTGGGTATTGACACTAGAACAGCCTAGTTCTCAAAGGGTTTGCTCCAAGTCCTCCTCTAAGTGTCCCTTTTCTTTTAAATTCTAATCGCGACTTTCCCCATAGAAGTTAACGGTGGTTCGCGGCTGTGTTCATACACTGCACGCGTCCCCCGTGGGTCCCCTGTGTCACTGCCTTGGGTGGTTCCTTGTGGGCCAAGCACTTCTACAGGCTCTAGGCCTTGTGTCTAGCTCAGTCGTGGTTCTTATACCACTTTATTGGTATATGGTTTGGTACGCCCTGGGGCTCAAACGTGTATTTGTGCTATTACTGTAGATAACTAACTCGTAACATAGTACTTCGAACTCTAGCCTCATAAAGAGACTAGAGGGGTGTGTTTAGTAATAAATACAAATATTTTGAATATATACCTGGTGTGGTCCTCTTTCATTTGGTCACTCAAGAGATTATAGACTGGTAAAACAAGCTGCTTTACATTCCTTCAAGACTTAGCCTGAAGGCTGCTCTCCATAGCTACCACTAGGATAGCTTTCAATAAAGGTTGTCTTTAACCTATCTCCAATAAGGGGTTGTTTGGACTGGTGCAAGGTGCCCACTATAATTAGTGGACAGCATATGCCAGGCCAACTTCTCACATTGGTGTGCAGCGTGTGGGATTCCAGCTTGCAATTGTTTTACCAGATAATCTCAATTGAATTGATCAACTGAAAACCACTAAGGGTACCTAAGGTACATATAAATCAAGCTTAGTAATACAGTAAGTTCTACTGAACTTAGAGTTGTGTGTTAAGGGACAGCACACCCTTTCTACAACTCAAGAGAGTTTAGTAGGCCACACTAGAGTAGGTAGTGCATACACCACACCTCACTAGTAATGTCTTCAAAGCCAGGACCCAGTGAGTCCTTGCCAGAAGCCAGTGGGCTTCTTCCCTCCAAGTATGATAAACTCCCATTCTTGGAATTGAGAGCATTATGCAATACTAGGAAGTCGAAGGCAGGCAAAAGTGCCAGCACCCAACACCTCAGGGAGGTGTTACTAGCTGATGATCTCAGCAGGCCCCTAGGGTCTGAAGGGGTAGGCAAAGAGGGTGGGGCAGAAGATGAGGAAGGGGCCAGGGGTAAAGAAACCCAGGGCCCCCCTCTGAAACTGGCCAGGAAGGTGAAAATGACCTTGTCCTGGAAAATCCAATTCCTCCTGTGGAGGAGGAGGAGGAGAGGATCAGACTGACCTCCCTTTGTCCCCCAGGAAGAGTTCTGAGTGTGCCCAGAAGGTCTAGGTCTCCTTCTCAGGAGTCTAACCACTCTGACACCTCAATAGGGACCTCTGTCTCCTCTCATAGGAGGGAATCCTCTCATGAGAGGAGAAAGAGACTGATTCAATATGAGCAAACTCAGCTTGAACTCAGGAAACAGCAATTGGCTATAGCCAGGGAGTCCCTCGATCTCTATAGAGAGAGACAAAAGTTGGGACTAGAGTCCCATGGTGGCAGCAGTTTCCCCAAAGATAGGGAAAGGTCTTATGACCATAGAAACCTGAGCAAGATTGTCCCTCCCTACCAGAGTGGGGATGATATCCACAAATGGATAACTGCTCTAGAGAGGGCCTGTAAAGTACAGAGGGTCCCTCAGGAGCAGTGGGCAGCAATCTTGTGGCTCTCCTTTGCAGACAAAGGTAGAGACAAGCTCCTCACTGTTAGAGAGGAGGATGCTGATAATTACAAAGTCTTGAAGAGTGCTCTAATTGATGGGTTTGGCCTAACCACTGAACAATACAGGTTAAAGTTCAGGGATACCCAAAAAGCACAGACTCAAGACTGGGTGGACTTTGTTGATTGTTCTGCCAAGGCTCTGGAAGGTTGGTTATTGGGCAGTAAGGTATGTGACTTCATAGGATTGTACAATCTGATAATGAGGGAGCAGATTCTTAATAACTGTCAAAATCAGCTGTTGCATCAGCACCTGGTAGACTCTGATCTGACCTCTCCCCAAGAATTGGGAAAGAAGGCAGACAAATGGGTCAGAACCAGGGTGAAGCAGAAGGTACAGAACCAAGGTGGTGACCCTAAGAAGCAAGATTCGAAAACCTCTGATAAGGGTGGGGAGAAGGGTAAAGATCAAAAGTCTTCACAAGGCCCCCAAAATCTTCTTCAGGTGGGGATTCACAGTCTACCAAAGGGAAAGGCCAAAGGAAACCATGGTGCAAGGTCTGTAAGCAAAAGACCCACTGGACCAGTGATTGCACCAAGTCCAAAGACTCTACTCCAGCCCCCACCAATGCCCCTAAGGCACCTGCTCCCCTAGTGCAGTTACAGTTGGTGGTGGGACTACACAAGCCAAGGGTTTAGTAGGGTTGACCCTGGGTAAAGAGATGAGCTCTGACCTAGTCAGAGAACTCACTCAGGCTGTCCTGGTCTGTGATGGAGGCATGGATATGACCTCCTCTGTGAGTCCCAGTAATCTGGGCAAGTACAGACAACAGCCTTTAATCAATGGAAGAGAGGCTTTGGCATTTAGGGACACGGGGGCAAGTGTCACCATGGTGACACAAGACCTTGTGAATCCTGGGCAGATAATACTTGGTGAGATGTACCAAGTGACCAATGCTAGCAACGTCAGAGCAGACCATACTCTGGCAGTTGTTAACTTCTCCTGGGGAGGGGTAACTGGCCTTAAGAAGGTTGTGGTAAGTGCAGACCTACCTGTTGAATGCTTGCTTGGCAATGACTTAGAAACTTCAGCTTGGGCAGAAGTGGAGCTCAGGACCCATGCAGAAATGCTGGGGATCCCTGCAGATGTGTTTGCTGTGACCAGGTCACAAGCCAAAATGTCTAGCACTGAACAGGCCTTGGATTCTGGAATAATGGGCCAAGTGCCCTCCAAGAAGAGGAGTAGTAGGGTAAAGGCAGTGCCTTCCCCCTTGGCTCAGAAGGAAGATCAGTCCCTTGAGGGGGATGATCTCAGTCCTGAGGAAGGAACTGTCCCAGAGGAGCTTGAACCTGAACAGGTTGAGTTCTTAGGGACAGGGGGACCTTCCAGGGCAGATCTGAGCCAGGAGCAGCAGAGCTGCCCTCTCTTGAACCCCTGAGACAGCAAGCTGCTGCTGAGGCTGCTGGGAAAGCTAGTGGTCCCCATACTGTGTATTGGGATGATGGACTCTTGTACTCAGAGTGTAGAGACCCCAAGCCTGGTGCTACCAGGAGGTTGGTTATACCTTTGAAGTTCAGGGGCTTCCTATTGACCCTAGCCCATGATATTCCCTTAGCAGGTCAACTGGGAATGAACAAGACTTGGGACAGAATTGTCCCTCACTTTCACTGGCCCCACATGTCTGAAGACACCAAGGAGTTTTGTCGCTCCTGTGTAACCTGCCAGGCCAGTGGCAAGGCAGGTGGCACTACAAAGGCCCCCCTGATACCACTACCTGTGGTGGGGGTTCCCTTTGAAAGGGTGGGGATTGACATTGTTGGTCCCATGGATCCCTAAACAGCATCTGGGCACAGGTTTATCCTGGTGGTAGTGGATCATGCCACCAGGTACCCAGAGGCTATTCCCCTTAGGACCACTACAGCACCTGTGGTGGCAAGGGCCCTCCTGGGAATTTTCTCAAGAGTGGGCTTCCCTAAGGAGGTTGTATCAGATAGGGGTACAAACTTTATGTCTGGATACTTAAAAGCAATGTGGAAGGAGTGTGGAGTGACTTACAAGTTCACCACACCCTATCACCCACAATGCAATGGTTTAGTTGAGAGATTCAACAAAACCTTGAAGGGCATGATTAAAGGGCTCCCAGAAAAGCTTAGGCGAAGATGGGACATACTCTTGCCCTGCCTTTTATTTGCGTACAGGGAGGTGCCTCAAAAGGGGGTTGGCTACAGCCCTTTTGAACTTTTGTTTGGTCACCCTGTCAGGGGTCCACTGTGCTTGGTGAAGGAAGGATGGGAGTTACCTCTCAAGCCCCCAAAGCAAGACATAGTGGACTACGTACTTGGTCTCCGCTCCCGGATGGCTGAGTATATGAAAAAGGCAACTAAAAACCTTGAGGCTAGCCAGGAACTTCAAAAGGCCTGGCATGACCAAAGGCTGTACTGACTGTTTACCAGCCAGGACAGAAGGTGTGGGTGTTGGAGCCAGTGGCCCCAGCAGCTCTCCAAGACAAATGGAGTGGACCCCATACCATTGTTGAACAGAAGGGTATGGTACCTACTTAGTAGACCTAGGAACACCCAGGAGTCCCCAGAGTGTTCTCCATGTCAACAGGTTAAAACCATATGTGGACAGGGCAGACATGGGCTTGCTCATGGCTACTGATGAGGGACAGGAGGAAGAGAGTGACCCACTCCCTGACCTGCTCTCACAGAACCCTGGTGATGGGTCAGTGGATGGTGTAGCCTTGGCAGGCAGCCTCACTACCCAGCAGCTGACTGATTGCAGACAGATGCTCAATCAGTTCAGACACATATTCTCACTGACACCCAGTCAGACTACCTGGTGCACTCATGAAGTGGACACTGGGGACAGTCTGCCTATTAAAAATAAGATTTATAGGCAACCTGACCATGTCAGGGACTGTATCAGGACAGAAGTCCAGAAGATGTTGGATTTGGGAGTTATTGAACCCTCAGATAGCCCTTGGGCTAGTCCTGTGGTCCTTGTGCCAAAACCTCACACCAATGGTGGGAAAAGAGAGATGAGGTTTTGTGTGGACTACAGGGGTCTCAATGCAGTCACTAGGACTGATGCCCATCCAATACCAAGGGCAGATGAGCTAATAGACACTTTGGCCTCAGCCAAGTATCTAAGCACATTTGACCTGACAGCTGGCTACTGGCAGATCAGACTAGCTGATGATGCAAAGCCAAAGACAGCATTCTCAACCCCTAGTGGGCATTATCAATTTGTGGTGATGCCCTTTGGTCTGAAGAATGCACCTGCCACTTTTCAGAGGTTGGTGAATACAGTCCTTACAGGTCTGAAGCCTATAGTGCAGCATATCTAGATGATATTGCTGTCTTTAGCTCCACCTGGGAGGATCACCTGGTCCACCTCAGAAATGTTTTACAGGCCCTGCAGAAAGCAGGCCTGACTATCAAGGCCACCAAGTGCCAGATAGGGCAGAGTCAGGTTGTGTACCTGGGCCACCTTGTGGGTGGAGGCCAGGTTCAACCACTGCATAGCAAGATCCAGACCATCATAGACTGGACTGCTCCAACTACCCAGACTCAGGTGAGAGCCTTCTTAGGCCTGACTGGGTACTATAGGAGATTTGTCAAGGGGTATGGATCAATAGTGACACCCCTGAATGACTTAACTTCCAAGAAAATGCCCAAAAGGTTCAGTGGACAGTTAGCTGTCAAAAGGCATTTGATGACCTGAAGCAGGCCATGTGCACTGCTCCCATTCTACAGAGTCCTGATTACTCCAAGAAGTTCATTGTTCAAACTGATGCATCTGAATTGGGGGTAATGGCTGTACTGTCACAATTGAATGATGAAGGTCAGGATCAGCCAGTAGCTTTCATTAGCAGAAGGCTGACCCCTAGAGAGAAACGTTGGTCAGCCATTGAGAGGGAGGCCTTTGCTGTGGTCTGGGCTCTGAAGAAGTTGAGGCCATACTTGTTTGGTACTCACTTCCTTGTTAAAACAGACCATAAACCCCTCTTATGGCTAAAACAAATGAAGGGTGAAAACCCCAAACTGCTTAGGTGGTCCA
The DNA here is from genome assembly GCA_963921515.1 of Calotriton arnoldi. Lineage (NCBI taxonomy): Eukaryota > Metazoa > Chordata > Amphibia > Caudata > Salamandridae > Calotriton > Calotriton arnoldi. The sequence continues at coordinate 55,408 of CAWUFW010023800.1, read as the reverse complement.
TTTCCCTACAGGGGATGGACTTCACAGTGGAACATAGACCTGGGAGTAACCATGCCAATGCAGATGGACTCTCTAGGTACTTCCACTTAGAACATGAAGACTTAACTGGGCAAGGTTAGTTTAATGTCCCTACGCTTGGGGGGTTGTGTAGGAGAGTAGGATCTGCTTCACATGGGTACCCCCACTTTTGCTGATGCTCACTGTTTTTCGACCTTAGTCTGGCTGGGGCCCTGCTAATCAGAACCCCAGCCTAGCTGCTTCCTCTCTAAAATGGTTTCCATGTGCCTTAGGCACATCTCTGATTGGAATCTGGAGTGCCCTTATAAGTCCCTAGTATATGGTATACTATGTACCCAGGGCATAGGTACCTCAGAGGCCTACCAGGGGCTGCAGCATGTATTGTGCCACCCCTGGAAGGCCATCCAAACTGACACCACAGGTCTGCTACTGCAGCCTGGGCAAGGTGGTGCATGCACCCTCTTACTGTGATATAGGCTACCTATATCACTATATACATACACACCTATAAACCTATAAGTCACTCCTATGGCAGGCCTTATCAATCCTGATGCAGAGTGCGTGGTTCCTATGTGAGAGGGTGCCCCTGCATGAGCAGGGCCCCTCTGCAGCGTTCGGAGACCCTTCTCTGATGCTGTTTGTAGTGCAGCCTGACCATATACTCTTAAGCGCATTATAACCTCGCGTTAAATGCTAACTTTGGGATGGCTGCACGGAAACATGTCGTGTTTGGTGTCAAACATCTTGGAATACTACTCCCGCCGCCAGTTCTGGCGGCGGGGGTATTATCTCCACCCTTCTAGAGGAAAGACATGTACACACCGGTATGCCCGGTACTGACTTTCCAGAGCCCTGGCATCACAAAATGGATGCCGCTGCCACAGACACGAGTCTGGCCTCCTGCTGCTGACCGAAACTCCGGCAGGGGAGGCCTGGACACAGGTTTCCTGTCCCAGGGAGGTGTGACCACCTCCCCAGACAGGATAGTGTGTATTGGGGCTGGGCGGGAGCACTCTGGGTGCTTTGAAATCCTGCACTGGGGGCACACTTGGTGTCCTGTGCATACCCCAGTTCAAACTGGCTCAGGGGCTTCCAGCCCCTGCTCTGGCGCAAAACTGGACAAAGGGAAAGGGGTGTAACCACCCCTCTGCCCTGGCCCTCCCATAGGTGGGGCCACAGAGTATGTCCAACCCCCTACCTTAGTATAAGTAGGTGAACCCAGTCCTTAGGACTTTAGATTTACCTGGACGAAACTCTGACACAGAACTTCACCATGATGATGTATATACGCTCATACATCACCACGCATACACATGTATCTGTCATGATGCAGTGACTATCTTTTTAATTTTAGTATACCGTTTTTAAATGGAGAACGCCAACCTTGGAGCAGCATTAAGGGGATTTAAGAAAAAGGATAGGCCTAGTAGTACATTTTAGCTGCTGCCCTTGTTCAAAAAACCCTTTCCTTGATACAAACAAAAAATGTGACGGAAATGTGCAGAGGAGCAATGGAGATGTCAGGGAGGATTGAAAAGTAAATTTAAAAAACAAATGCCTGAAGGGGGAGGGCCAGGTTACACAGCAGAGAAACAGAGGAACTGGGGTAACAGCTCAGAGTACGGGGGCAGGATTTGAGGGGTAAGCAGTACATGACGGAGAGATCAAGAAAACACATGCAATTCCATGGAGTCCTAAGATAAAAAGAAAATGTACTTCCTCAATGTAAGAAGTGGAAGGATATAGGTCACCCAATCAAAAGGATGGTAAAGAAGTTATGACCCAGAGGCAGGACAAATACGAGAAAAGGAGGAAAAACCCTTGAATAAGAAGCAAGCAAATGAGATTGACAAGAAAGCCATCCAATGGTAAGCAATGGACTAACCCAGAGCCCACGTAAGTATTGTTACAGTATGTAACATTTCTTTGACAACGCAGGTGAAATCTAATAAAGGGAAAGTATTGTGGGCTGGGTGTTTGATTAGTAGCATGTAGAGACAGAGAGAGAGAGAAAGAGTATTTGTATGGCCCTGGGGAAGCCGAGGCTCCCTTGCACTCACTCCATGTTTGAAGGCCTGGGGCAGGCTTCCCAGGAGGTGTTCAAGGGACAGACAGGAACCCTTGGCTCACCTCCTTGACCCAACTCAACTAGCAGAGGCATACAGATAAGATATGAAAATGTCCGCACATAAGAACAGTGGATCGCAAGTAAGCATCAAGAGCCTCATTACAATTGCCCTGCAAATATAAATTCAGGTACACACCCTGTTTGTGCCTAAATCAGTATTTAGATTTTTGCAGTAAGTACTACATATCTGAAGGTTTTGCACTTCAAATTGCAAGCTCATAGTTTGTGAAGAGCAAAAAATATAAAAACATATACAAAAGTGTAAGCTTACCTTTGTGAATCAGGCCCTATGTGCGCAAACTCCAATAACATATGCTATGTCTCATTAGGAACATGTAAACTCTGAATGGTGTGGTACATGCATACCCAGACTATAATGTGGTCAGAGTTTTCAGCATATACTGTGTGCACGATTATAACCTAGGATTGCAGAGCACTTTGAATGAGGTCATATGTGGGCACCATGTATAGTAATTGCAGGGCTCAGCAAACCCATGTGCCTGTAAGGTGTTCGGAATAGTTCTCTGTTAGGAATGTCTAGCTTGAAGTCAAGTCCTAAGTGCAGTGGCTAGTCAACAAACCAGGAGCTTTCTCTGACAGTGAGCAGGAATGGCCCCTCAACAGTGCACGTGGATTCCAAAAGCTGCTCTTTGATGAGTTAGTTTTACCCTTATGTATTCACACACACTCCACACACTTAGACCTAGCTATTTGCTGTGAATGGAAGCCATTGGGGTTAACTTTGCCTGGAGCTAGTGTGAAACTGACAAAGTGGGTAAAAGACTGGGTCCAGTTGTGACTAGGAACTACAGAGTACGTGAGGGAATGCATACCTCTGTTTGGGGGTATTGCCCTTGAATGTTGAAGCCAGAACATTAAGGTATACAAATATTGAGGACAAAATATTGCATCCAAAATAAAGAAATCTGAGTAAATATAGATTTCCTATACCTAACTCCACATATATGTACCTTGATGAAACACATATATCTTCAAGCTACGTGGAGGTGCAGTTAGGAAGAGCAAATCTATACTTCCTCTTTATGCACTTAATGATCAATATTTTGTCCACAATATTCTTGTACCGCAATATACATAGTCTCGATATTCAGCAGCAGAATCCTGCTTGGGTATCATCTTTAGTAAAGAAGGCCATACATAGAGCAGTTCAGCTGACACAAAATATTTAGGTTTGTAAAACTGCTAGTAACTTCCATCTGATTTGATTTAACAAAATCCCCTGTACACTGGATTTTAGTCAAGGGGTTTAATTATTGAGGTTCAATTTATCATTTGATCTAGGGAACAAATAGTCGCACTGATATCATGGTACACCAGGTATGAGGATGAAATTGGTAGGTGCCAGATCGCGCACCATTATATGCTCCTTATGACTTCAAGAACCCCTATTACATACTCTTTAGTATTTCAAGGGCTCACTCATACAGAATCACTCTCCTTAACGTGCTGCGCTTGTAAGGGTCCGCTGTCGTTACCATCACAGTCTGCTGTTAGTATCCACCCTCATTGCTACTGTGATGGTAAGTAATTTGAAGGCTGTGGCTTCTCATCAAGCACCTATGAGCACTAACATATGAATAATATTTTTCCATACAGTGTTCTATTGTCCACTTCTGCTGTTTCTAGGTGCATCAAATAGCATTAACACTACCAAATTCACTGATACTCAATTTACCAGCCTCAAAAGGATGTAAGGCTGAGTTCTGAGCCGGACTGGCCGTAGCGGGCATCATGTGTTTTCACGGGAGGCTGGAAGGGTGGGGGCCGGTTTGCAATAGTGGGGGCAGCTTGTTGCTACTGAGGGACGGTTTTGCAGTGGTGCTGCAATATTAGCCCCCAGTAACAAAAGCAACAGTGCTTCACACTTGCATCTCCCCAGTCCCCCTCCCCTTCCTCCTCCCAGGGGCTGGTCCTTCAAAATTGCCAGGGCTGCTTTGGGTTCCCAGTCCGGCCCTGGCTGAGTTGGTCTGGACCAGTAAGAATATGTGATTTGTAAATCGTAGTAGATGTCACTAGTAGCGTTAGCTCATTGGCACACTTTATAGTGAATTTATTTATTTTATTTATATAATTTATAAAGCACAACTAATGCCGATAGGCGTCTTGGTGCTGTAGGAACAGATAAAGTTGCTGAATTAGATGACCGCAGCAAGTTTTAGCCAGGGTCGGGTGCCTTTATCTCTTCTGTGGGAACAACCAGGTCTTTAAGGCTTTTCTGAAAGTGAGTAGGAAGGGAGCAGTTTTCAGTGTAATCGGGAGACTGTTCCAGAGCACCTCTGTGGCCCTGAAGAAGCTCTTTCCACCGCAGTTGGTTCTCCTGAAAGAAGGAACAAATAAGTTCATGGCGGAGCCTGAGCTGGGATGTACCATTTGAGCTGGGATGTACCATTTGAGTTTCTCTCTGAAATGGGCTGGCCTAGTCCATGCAGTGCCTTATAGGCCAGGCAGAGAGCCTTAAACCTGCAACATTGTTTAACCGGCAGCCAGTGCAGTTTCCTGATGGCTCCTCTTGCCGATTCATGTTTGGGAATTTTGAAGAGGAACCGGGCAGCAGCGTTTGCAGAGTCTGGAGCCCTCTTTTCAAGACCCACTGCGAGAGTAAGATAGAGGCTGGTACAATAATCTATCTTAGTAAGAACCAATGCGCTAATAGCCATTCTCAGAAGTTCAGGGGCAGGAATCTTTCAATCTTTTTTATGAGCCTTAACGAAAAGAAAGAGGCTGATGTAATTTTATTAACTTGGTCCCTAAACTTCAGTTCTTTATCAATACGCCTAGATTTTTGACTTTGTTTAAATAGCAGTAGTACAGGTGCAGCATCACCTTCAAAAGGTGCCTTCCACCCTGTACTGTGTAAGAGAGCTGTAAAATGCCCACATGTAATGAAATGTCCACTAGTGGTTTGAACATTACACATACCTTTGAGTTGTTGATCTACTGGTCCAACCAGGGAACTTCCTCTTGATTTCACCGATCATATAAATCAGAATATCAGTCCCTTGAATAAGATATTCCTCACTGTCCCAGGCTCCAACAACATTGTGCCATCTCACATCAACCTAGGATATCAGACACAAACATGCATGCTTCTGAACAAGAATAGAAAGTATGCAGCAGAAAATATTAAGTGTGCTGTTTATGTACAAAGATCTTCCTACTCAATCTCTGCCAGATCTGGGTGCACTACATTCTGTCTGGTTCCATGCTTTATATCTCAATACTGTATGAAATTCAAAGTTTGGTTCAACATTAGGGAGGTGCTCAGTTGAATAAGAGGCAGAATCCAAAACTGAAGTCTGCTAAATATAACACATGCTCATTCCTTCTCTGTATTCATATCAATTCAAATGTTGTGATTAGAATCACGTTTAATGATAAATGTGGGTAGATTGCCAAGGTGTGGACTTAAGAACTGCAATGCTTAAACACAAGCTTTAATCAGTGCTGTATGAAAAAGGAATATGGAAAAATGCTAAAACAGCAACTACATGTTAGGATTTTTGTGCAAAATTAAAAATGGTGAAAACGTGGAATACATATTATAAAAAAATTATGCCAACAATATTTTATTGACATTCTCTACATAACTCAGAAGGAACACTGTACAAGTATGAGAGCAAAAAGCTATTATTTGACCCACTGAAAGGAAAAATAGTCATATTGAATTGTACTGTAATTTCACGCTATATAGCACTTACTAGCCCTGAAAAGGCATTGATGAGTTTTCAGTGTGCGTAACATGCTGTTCCAGGAACACAGGGTCAGTGGTTAATCCAAAATTTATTTGTAAACTTAGTTTTCAACTTGTGCTTTTCAGATTAATTCACCTCATGAAATAGCCCAGGATTCTTGTGGTTGGAGTTAATAGGTTTTAGTTCGTGTTCTCCACGTGTGTTCTTTTCTGCAATAAATCTACAGTTTTCAGTAACTGAGATTAGTTGAATTTGGATTGGGCAAGGTTAGGATTGGCTAAATTTACAATTGAAAAAATTAAAGAAGTAAAATTACATATATCCTATATGACATAAAATAGAACAAAAAGCTGCTCATTAATCACATAAAGAAAAGGTTAGTTCTCTAATACAATCAATCCTAATTCATGTATCATTTACATTTAGAATATAAGCCCCCATATAGATTTTCTGTCTGTTTTGTGCCGTTTTGTTGACAAATAAAAATATTTAAAAAAAGAAAAAATTAAAGAAGAAAGGAATTTAAGATTTATGTGAATGGGGTTTATTGCATTAGGAGTTAGCAGACATTGCTAGTAGAAAATGTTCTCTTTAGTGCCGATGAGTTGAGAAATGTGAAGGTGGATTTGAAGGGAATTATGTGATTGCTATGTTTAGTGCAAGAAAGGCCAAATTGGTAAAAGACATGGGGCCGATTAGGATGGCAGAAGGCTCCGCCACCGCTCGGCCCGGCGGTGGCGGGTCCTTCTGCCATCACTAAGCGTCTTACCCACCGCCCAATTAGGATGGCGGTGGGTACCGCGCGGACGCCACATCCGCCCGCCACTATACCACCAAAGGCACCGTACCGATTGCCTGGAGGATGGTGCAGGGTGCTCTGTGTCGGTGGCGGTGCCTAGCAGGCACCGTCCATCAGATTAGGATGTTGTGAAGAAAGGGCCTTCTCATGGCGGCGATGCCGCCATGGAAAGGCTGGGAGGGATGGAGTTTGGGGGCCCGTTGCGGGCCCCCTTGTTCTGGGAGGATGTGTTGCTGCACTGGGGGGTACCCATAGTGCTTCCGCAGCTTCCGCACTGCATGTCAGGCACCGCATGGTGCCTGCCACGCAGTGCAGGGAATGCAGTGCATGCCGTTTAACACAGGAACGGTGCTGCAGCCTGCAGCACCGTCCGCAGTGTTAAAGACCCGGGATGCGCCGCCACACTGGCGGGCACATCATAATATGTGTGGTGGGACCGCCGGACATACTGGCGGGCAGTCCCCACCACTCATGTCCGCCCGCCATCGTAATGAGCCCCTTGGTATTTAGGAGATGATGACCACAGGATAAGAGCAAGCGATAAATGTAGATCAAGCCAAAATGGCAGAAGATGTGTTGGGAGAAGTCAAAGGAGGAAAGGGAATTATAGAGGGAAGTCAATATCACTGCCATGCAGGGATGGACCATTTTCCCTTGAATAGTGATATCTGTTATGTTCTTCAAATTAGGTCTCTTCAATGTTCTTCAAATTTGAAGAACATAACAGATAGCACTATATGGGTAAGGCATTTGTGCCGCTTTATAGAGTTGGGACTGGGAAAGTAGTGTAGGGGCACTGTAGGTCAACAGAGCTGCTGTTATTTGCTTAGGCTCTTCTCATGTGGTAAGTCTTACTTATGTTCCCTGGTAGACATGTTGGGAATGGCAAGTCCTAGTCTTTGTTGTGAGTTCCAGGTGATTTTCAATGGCTTTTGCCTTTGCTAGGAGGTAGTTCCATAATTTTGGCACACAGTAATGAGTGAGTAGTGCCATCAAAGGTTCTAGGAATGCCTGAATATGTAGATGTTGTGTTAACCTGGAACGCGCGTTCCTTGTTGAATGTAGGGCAAGAAAAGATGTGCTCCTTTTTAAACTTAGGAAATTATTTAGGTGATGTGTTGGTAAACAGAGTTGCTGGTATTTGTGTTATTTCACGTTTTCTGCAGATAAATCATACAAATGTTCTCTGATGATCATATAGTGAAAACATAGCTCTTTACAAGCTTTCTGAATTTCAGGTGTTTTGTTCTGTGGCTCTTAGATTTGCCAGGATTGAATTCCAGAATGTGGCAGCCTGTAGGGAGAAAGTAGTGTCACTGACATTTTTTTCTTGTATGCTGGAATTATTAGATACTGAGTTAGCCTCGAATATATCTTCCCTGGTTGCAAATATTGATTTTTTTTTCTGAAGGAATTCAGGGCCTTTACCCTTTATCACCCTGCACAATAGCTTGAATGATGCACAATAGCTTTAATGAGGATCTTCTTGCGACCACTAATCAGTGGAAGTCCCTCAGAACAGAAGATCTGTAAGCTCCTATCTTTACAGTTAGAAGACATCTTGCTGCTGAGTTCGGAATTCTCTGGGGAGTGAGAGAGAGAGAAGGCATTGGAGAGAAGGGGAAGGGAGAGTAAAAAGAGCACAGAGGAGAGACAGAAAAACAGATAGAGCAAGCACGAAAAAATATGCACCTGGATGGACTGCTGCAAGTAAAATAAAGCAAGCAATGGCAAAGCCAATTGGTCTGGCCTTTCTCCAAGATGAAGTACCGTAAAGGTCTAATAGATGCCCTTTTGTTTGAGATGCAACTGAAAGGTGTTTTACAAAGCTGCAGTATTGCAGGTTGTTACTAGTTGTCCCTGTTGAGTCAGATGCAACTGCTCGTAAAGTCTTTCTCAAAACTGCAGAACCAAAATGTGTTCCTTGATGTCACGCTTGACTCAGATACAACTGCTTGAAAAGGCCTTCTCTGAGCTGCACTACCTCAAGCTGTTTCATGTGCAACTACTTGAAAAGTCTTTCACATGGCTTCAGTTCTGGAAGGCGTTAGTAGATGCCCCTCAAGAGTCAGATGCAACTACCTCAAATCTCATTCTCAGTAAAATACAACTGTTTGACATATCTTTCACTAAGTTGCAGTACTAGAGTTTTACTAGAGGTCCCTCTCAAGTCAAATGCAATGGCTTGAAAAGTCTTTCACAGAGCCACAGTACTTCAAGTCCTTACAAGATGCCCCTCTAGAGTCAGAAGCAACTGCCTGAAAAGTCCTTCAAAACACTGTAGTTTTGCAAGGCCACCTCATATATAAAAGAGAAAATGGAAAATGTAGGATTGCCTCCATAACAAAAGAAAAATCCTTAACAGTACACAAGAAAAATCACAACTATGCCAGCCTGATCCCTATATTTATAAGAAAGGCACCAGAAAAAAAACTACAATGCTGGCTAGCTAATTATAGTGTGTATATATTGTGAACAGATATAATTACTAGACATTAAAGGCCTGCTAGACACTGAAAATGTGTACAAAAAGAGACTCCTGGCTTGAACAGCGAGCCAGAGGTCTAGGAGCAAATCACCATACATCAAGGGCTTCTCATCATAAATGTGCCCTACACTGACCAGGTACCTTGAGGGAAAACATTGCCTATCACTATAATCTAAGAGCTGCCTCTAGTGTGTACAAATGGTGATGCACTGGCTCAACACTAACATATTTTGTTGTAGGAGAGATGTAAGAATGTCAAAGGGAACCCCTCTGCATTGTCAGAGAAAAACAACAAAGCTCAGTCATAAAGGATTATTATACAAGATCTCCCGCATAGCACAGCTAATGTTTATTAATAGTGTGCAAGCACTGATTAAAAATAGGTTGATGCATGTATGACTTAATCACTAAGTCTGCATCTTTCAATGCATATAAACAGGTTATGTAGATTTATCAGAACTAAAATTGCATTTAGACTCTATAAGCACTACCCTTTTGCTAGTTATTTAATGGTGACTCAGGAGTCAGAAATACCCTGATATGTTTTGATGTAAAAAATTTGAGAGCCCTGCCTTTAACCATCACTTGTCCCATATCCATAGACAGAGTAGTCAAGCCAACATTCATATAAACAAGTTAAAGCCAAACTGACTTATATACACCTGTCTTGGTGGCCGCTCAAACAAAAAATGTTTCTCTAACTAGCGTGAATTGTGGAAATCACAGAGAAAGAGTTGTTGCCCCACCTCTTTATCGAACACTACATCGCAATGAATTAACCGTCCACAACCCATCATTATCATCATAACTTTATTTCGATCACAAGGGATCATAAAAGTACACAGCACATACATTATACAATAGAAAGAAGCAAATGGGTGGACATAACTAAATAAGATCATCTTATATAAAAATTGATATAAAATCACATGAATTAAAATACAAGATGCATCATAAAGTACTTTTTGTGCGCTAAATCCACAGTGCATGTTAAAATTTTTAGACAGATCAAATATCATCTTCGTAGTAATATATTTAAAATCACATAAATTCAAAAAGTGCGGTGCATCATAGAATATATGTAAAACACTTTATCCACAGTGCCTGCCAATATCTAGACAGGCCAAAGACCACAACTCTGCGTGTATCAGTACTCAAAATTCTTTACACTTCTAGGTAATGGCCAGGGCCGACTATTTTACAGAGTGGTATTATCCATTTTTCCCTGAGAAGTTTGTAGTTAGGGCAGAAGAATAGCAAATGGATAATAGATCCAGGACTAGCATTACAAGCAGGACAGAGATCATCAATAGGGACATCATTGCACCACTTTTTACTAAAAAGGTTCGTAGGTATAGTCTTGTAGCGAAACTGAAAAAATAATTTACGAGCCAAATTTCGTCTAATGTGTCCTCGAAGCAGGGAACCGATTTAAAGTTTAAAAATTCAGTAGTCAAGCGTCCCTCTGCTTTTGCCAAGACTTGCAATGATGTTACTTCCCAGAACTTTTCTTTCAGGCTTGTTCGAGATATAGTTACCAGACTATCTGGGTCAGTCCAAAACCCTCCATCCCAAGCCTCCCCAGTAACTCCTTTAATGTTCTAAACCAGGGGATCAAGATTATTGATGGAGACTTCAAAAGCTCAAAAAAGTGGCTCCCTGTATGGCAAGAGTTCGTCCACAGTCCACAGCCTGTGCCAGAACATAAGGAGTTTATAGCTTAATTTGTGTGCTGGCTGCCTTTGCGCAAGATCCAGGTATAGGGGCACCAGCGGGGTACTAGCAGGTAAATCTACCAAGGATCTAAGGAAACGATTCTCAATTGTGGACAAACAATTTGTCATTCCAATGCCCCACAAATCTGCTCCATAGAGGGCCCCACCTAATACCTTTGTATTATAGATTTCCAGAGCGGGTACAAGTTGTCTTGACAGTGTTTTCCTGTGTATTTTAGTGATGTTGTGTATAAGTTGCATTTTAACTTTCTCAATATGTGCTGCCCAATTAATTGATGGTGTCAGGCGAATGCCTTAATAATCAAAGGCATCAACTCGCTCCAGATTGATATTGTCAGCTAGCACAAGCCTTTTAGTGGGATTAGCCACTCCTTTTCTAAAAATCATGTATTTGGTTTTAGATTCATTTAGCACCAGCCCTCGCCCGTCACAGAACTTAATAAAATCATTTAAAAGCTTCTGCAATCCTTACGGCAATTTTGAAATTAAAAGTGTATCATTGGCAAAAAGAAGAGCGGGCACTCTTTTTGCCAATTTTTGGGGCATCACACTCATCTCTGTCTAGAAAATTGACAACATCATTAATAAAAAGAATAAAACGTGTGGGGGCTAGAACACAGCCCTGCCTTATTCCACACTGGACTGGGAAGGGATCTGTGACTTGGTTGTTCTCGCCCCACCTTACCTGTACTGTGTTTGATGAATGTAATCTAATTAAAATGTCTAAAAGATTCCTTGGTATGCCCTGCTCCTTTTTAAGACCCTCCAAAGACTTGCACGCGGAACAAGGTCAAAGGCAGACCGTAAGTCAACAAAAGCCACATAGAGCTTTCCTTCCTTGATTTGCACTTCCTTCCAGTAGATACACAATAGGCGGAAGGTTTGATCCAAGGTGCTTGTTTTAGCTTGAAAACCTGCTTGGAGATCACTCAGGATACTGGACTCTAAAATCCAGTCCTGTATCCGACCTAATATTTGCTTTCAAAAGATCTTCTGCAGGGAATCGATAAAACTAATGGGCCTGTAACTGTCTGGCCTTGCTCTGTCCCCCTTTTTGTAGATGGGGATGACCTCTGCAGTCTTCCACGATGGAGGGATGGAGGTACCTTTGAGGACTGAGTTAGTCAGAAGATTTATATAGGATCCCCAGAGTGCTATATCCTCCTTATAAAGATCATTGGGGATTCTGTCTGGTCCGGGGGCACGGGCCGATATGCACGAGCGAATTGCTATTTGCGTTTCTTCAATAGAAAAAGAAAGGCCTCCACCCTCATTGACTGGACCCCTGACTTTGACCCTGAGGTACTTCCTCAGCTATGGCATCCATTGACTCATAAAGGGAGCCAAAATATGCTACCCACTCCTCTGGCTGAACTGTGTATTCTAGGGCTCTCCCATTCCCCTTAAGCCAGTATGCTGCTACACTCCAAATGCTCTTTGAATCTTTGGCTGACAGTGCATTTCGTAAGGCAGACCACAGGGAGCCCTCCCACCAGAGCCAGCTCGCATAAGGTGTGCTGCGGGGCGGTTGGGCGGGGAGGGGTAGAACTCAGACATACGACGGAAAGGAGGAACGTAAAAATTACTTTCCTCCATTCTGTCGTATGTCCGAGTTTACTACCCCCCCACCCTGCCCCTCCCCCGACTCTCCGCCCCGCAGCACGCCCTATGTGAGCCGCCACTGCCTCCCACTCCTTCTTCGCGGATTCAATTGCCCGCTTGTACTTAACTCTGCAGGCCACTGTCTCAGTACGTGATTTGTGCTTAACTGCCCTTATAAGCACCTCCTTATGAAGCCTACAATCCTTATTATACCAGGCACCTTGTTGAGCTGACCTCTGGTCTATACTAATACTTTCCTTCTTATGGAGGTTGCGCGATTGACCTAGCAATTCCCTTATCTCGTTGTATAGGAACTCATGTCTAGGGCCCAATATCTCCACAACATTATGAAAAGTGGAACTGGTTGATTCCTCCAATAACAGACGGACCTTACTCTTGGCCACGTCTAAGACCCCCGGATGAGCCTCCACCCAGTCCTATCTAATTGCCCTCTGATTATTGGTGATTGTCAGAGTACCTAAGTCTGGACAGCCCCTTTTAGCAGGCTCAACAGTACCCTGCTTGATGAAAGTAAGTGCTAGGGCATTGTTTATCGAACACTACATCACAATGAATTAACCGCCCACAACCCAGTTTCCTCTCCTATTACTCGTTGACTTTATGTTTGTCTTTGGCCATGTACAACTCCGCTGCCTTTTGGCTAGGTTTGAGCTAAAGATATACCATATACATACATGCATAGAGAGAATTATCTGCACTTCCTTTAACATTTGTATTTTTTAGCTAGTCCTAAAGACCAGGAGACCGCAAAGCAGCATAACTCTAAATCCGCAACACAATTAAATAGGATTGTCAGTGGTGTCCTTGCCACCTCTTCAGCAGACACACGGACACAGGTGCTCTGGATATTAGCACAGGGATCTGGTACACCTGTGGTAGCATAACTTTACACAGGTGGGCCAGTATGCCACCCCTCCTGTGACACAGATAAAAAGGTCTGGTCACACTAGGATCATGCCTCCACCATGCTATACACTTAAAATTGTTACAGGGACAGTAGTCCTTCGTCATTATGCAGAAAATGCTTGGTGCGCTGCCACAGGTCCAGGATCAAACTGATATCAAGGGACAGACCTAGGCCTTCACTCAGACACTAGATTAGTGTGAGGCGGGGCCAAAAACCCAAGACACAGGATACCAGATACTTGCAGCTGGGTCCTCACTGCACCGGGCACAACTGTATAGCATGTACTGGACATTCCCATCCCAGCACTGGTTCTCAATAACAACTTAGAATTGTCAAACTAGCAGAGGTTCAGTTCTGGTATTCGACCAAGAGATCAAGGTTTATCAAACCATTTTGGATAGTTGTGACCGAAGTATAATAATAGACTGTAAATTACACCATGGTAATTAAGTTATGCACTTTTTGCAGGCCTTAATATTTATGACATCTCTAAAGAATGGTTATTAGATTGCACACATACCATGTATTTCTACAGAGCATACTTGCATCTACAGATCGTGCATAGATCCAGAGTATGAGAAAGGCAAAAACACAATAAAAAGTCTATTTACTTGCTACCAAGCTGTGAGGTTATAGAGCAGTAGTATACTTTGTTTCTCTCGATGGCTGTTGGGTGTGGTAACCACATTTGAATTTGAGGCTGCTCCTGATTTGACTACAAACCGTACCCAGCCAGTTCATGACATGGACCAAAGAAATTAGATTGTCTGTGATATGAAGCATATGCAGCATATCGAGGTGGAGTAGAACCCGCCACCAGGGACGGACTGGCTACCGGGCCTTTCTAAGTAAACAATGGAAAACCAAATGGTTTTAAAGTATGCTTTAAAAACATTTGTTTTGCTTTGTTTATTTAGAAGCACACGCAGGTCCCCATCAACGAAATCAGCCCCCACCGCAGTGAACTCATCCCCCAGGTTGGCAGCACACCAAAATGCACGGTAGCCAGTCCAGCCCTGCCCGCCACTGCTCCTTGCATCAAAACACTTACTATGTGAGGACAGTGTGGCATGTCCCAATGTCGGCACACGACTGGGACACAGGAAGGATAATTTCTAGGGGTGGCCTGGAATCTGGTTCTAGCTCAAGAACAGCTGCCAGAACCAGAATCCATCTGGAGCCCACTCTATTCCAATACTAGACTTGAGGACATTTTCATTATGCAATCAAAGATAGTTACTATTAACACCTTCGGTGCTCATGACGAGCTCAGCTCGTCATGCCTCACGGTGGGCGTGTGCTCATGACGAGCTGAGCTCGTCACGACCATGCCCACGATCGGAATGTCCAGCACCTGGCTGGAATTCCGCTCGCAGCGAAGGCGTTAAGGTGAGGGCAATCTTTTCTTCATAATATATCCTTGTTTGATAATGAATTGGATGGGAGTTGCTCTTTTTGTGCGAAAATGCCTTGCAGAGAGAATCTACAAATCTTTTATATGTGGTCCATATGATATATCATGGTCAATTTATGACTATTCTAATGTTGAACTTGTTATTTTGCAGAATACCATTATATACACAACTTCCTTTAAATATAAAACACATCATGGTTTGGTTCGATTTTGTTTGTGTTGCAATCGCAATTCACTCAAATTTATAAAACAAGGTATCATCATTTTAGATGCTCTATGTGAGAGCCTGGTAGCTTCAGCATTCTTTTGAATACTTCACATCAAAAGCTCTTGCTCAGACCATTCCACTCTGAAAACATGGCAGCTCTGCAAAGATACCATTTGAGAGTCCAGTGATCACAGCAGTACCTGCATTAAGCCCCAGGCATTTCCATTGTCACCCCATCCATTGACGAGCCCAGTCCATGTAAGCGTCTCACGAGAAATGATGCCAGCAAACATGGCTGGATCCACTCATAGCCTTCGGCCAACATTGAGGATTTTAGTTTTATATCGTTCCATGTGCAACAAGTCAGTGTTCGCCATTGTTTGCGAAGCCTGAACTCCTGCAGAATAAGGAAAGGCAAACTTTATAAGTCAACTTGAATACATTTGTGTACATTTTATATCACATGTTCAACTCCATTCAGTGACAGCGAAAACTGATCTTGCATTTCTTGCATGAGGTTACAATTTCCGAACTCACCGCATCAAGAACAGATGATCAACTGACCTATGAGAGAAGGTGGATGCACAAGGCTTTAGGTAACTAGTGACTACTATATACCACTCTTCCAGACAAAATGCAATATTTTTCCTTATTAGTGACGCAATTAAATAACCTAGTGGTTCAGTGAATTGCATTAGTATTAGTAGATCTTCTCCTGGCATCTTTTAGAAGCACTAATTGATCAATAGAGACGCCTAAATTGTCATAGTTTAGGTTCTGAGGCAGAAGCAGACCACCTTCGGTGAAAATGCTTAAGTACACCCATCCACACACCCCACACATGCGTGTGCACACATGAGAAAATCAGCAAGTTATTAAACTTATACTGCACCTTTAACAAAGACACTTATGCCCTCATAACAAGTAGATCGTAAAATGACTTGGATTTTCTCCACCTACTACGCTACCAATTCCAGGAATACTGGTATCTCTGAGGATGGCAAAAATACAGGGCATTACAAGTGGGACCCTTAGGGTTCCCGTCGAAATGAGGAATTACTGGGAGAATCTGTAATTCTAGCTCAGATTCCTTTAGCAACTCCCTGTTTTCCTCTTGATTTTCACAAAGAAATGTTGGCTAGCTCTAACAGCCGAAATCTCTGTGTGAAAAACAATAGATCTCATAATTCTGATGGGGCCTGTAACTGCTTTTGTGTGCAAAATTGAAATTAAGAAGCCACTCGTAATGAAAGCCAAACTAATAATTTAGACTTCTGAGCTCCATTGAGGCAGTGGTGCTGGAACAATTTTTAGAGCAGAGGTGCTGCCATTAATATTACATCACTGAACACATTGTGACTGTGAAAAGTGTAGCAAATCAGCCTTCCCATTCAGCAATAAGTCGGTACAGGTGTGGTATGTAGCTTGTGGTGAATTGTTTTAGCACTCTGTCACAAATATATTACTGAAGCATGGTATGTTAGGTCCAGTAGCGGCCGCCGCATAACTCAAATGGGGGGCAAGGGATTAGGGAAATAATAATAAAATTAAAAAATTACCTGTCCTGCCACCGACGCTGCCAGTCACCTTGGTGCTCCTCTTCTCTCCTGCTGCTGATGGTGTCCCAGCAGTCCCTGGGACAACAGTACAGGTTCTCACCCAATCCTGGCGTTGCTCTCAATAGCATGAGAGCAGCACCAGGATTGGTCTGAGCAGCCTGGTTTGCCGACATGTACACTTTACAGTGTACCTACCACTCCTCCTTGCCATGGCCTGACCTGGCCCCGCCCAAGACTTCCTGGCTCAGTCAGTGAAAAAATGATAATATTGTTTTATTATCATTTTATTTTTCCCTGACTGATGCCATTACAGAGGAGCTCACTGTCATTTACAGAAAGCGCATTTTCCATTGGAATGGCCACTAACTTTGCACTCACATAATTCAACTGATAAAACTATATAGAGCACAAACGATAATGTGTGGAAATCTAGTTTCAGTGAATATTTGTCACTTGCATATCACCAAGTAAAGTATCTTGATTTGCTTTGATCTTATTAAAATATTTGCTTCCATCACGCTTCAGAATTACCAAAAAAAGCACTTAGGGCCTGATTACCTTAACGGTTGGACCGCCACCGACAGCCCATCATCAGAATGAGGATTCCCGCCCGCCTCATAATGATTGCGGGCGGATGTATGGTGGTCGGGAGACCAACCGCCACGGATCTACCCGTCAGTCCGTCGGAGGAGCAGTAATACCTACAACGGTGGCGGTGCCTGCCAGGCACCGCCGTAGGTATTACAATGTTACTTTCCGCTGGCCCATTCATGGTGGTGAACCCGCCATGAAAAGGCTGGCGGAAAGGGATATTAGGGGCCAGTAGCGGGCCCCCTTCACCCCTGGGCCTCAGCTTTGGGTCTTGGGGGGCACCACCTCCTACATATACCTTCACCATGTGGCTGGCACCGCAGGGATATGTAGGATGTCCATGTCCTGCCAGCAGCACCTGCCGCAATACAAAAGAGAGACATTGCGACCGCCGTGGTGGCAGTTACATCCTAATTGAGCTGGCGGGACCGCCGACTTGTAGTCTGGCGGTCCCATTTCTGAATGGATCGTGGTCGGAGGTAAGTCCGACCGCCATCCTAATGAGGCCCTTAATTTGTGCTTTCCTAAGTGCTGACATATTTTGAAATAATTATACAGTTCATTTATAAGTAGTTAAATTTTGGTGTGTGTTAGAAAAAAAAATCTTTTACATTTTATGCCACCAAGATTGCCACAATGTTCACTTTACAAAGTCCTCTCACTTTCAATCAGAGAAAGACATGTAAACACCAGTACACATGTTAAAAGAATAAGCAAAAATTTGTCAGAAAATGTAGTCTGACATTTTACCTCCGTCTTTGAAACCACAACAATTGTGACAAGTTAAAAACAAAGTTTAAAGGCATCTTTATTACTCCTTCAGCTTCAGAACTCTACCACTGGGATTTTGGGGTGCAGTAGCACCCCCAGAATCCCCTACTTCCAGCGCCTATACATTCACCTATAAAGTAGGCGGGATTTGTTTTATTTATTCCAAATCAAGGGCTTCCTCGTCACAGTTCTAGCCATGTAAAGGGTGAGTCCTCAAGAGAGGCAATATATTGCATTCAAGCTCCGTATGTAAATAAAGATTTTTCTATTAAAAATAATTTGCATAGTCTCGCTTCTATGTTTATCTCCTTTATATATTATATGCCCTTTGCTCCTCACCTTGGACTCCCATAAGTCTCAGGCAAATCAAAAAACTGCCTGTTTTTTCCTGTCTCCATGAGTCAGACCTCTGGAATTCTCTCTAATTTAGTCTCTGAGTCTGTTTCTGTGGTGGGTTCTTCCCCTGGCAGCTCTGCTTCATTTTGCCTGAGAGCCTGAATGCTGAGCCGTTAGCTTTCAGTTGTCTTGGCTATTCAAGAGAGGTGGCTTCATACCCCCAATAGCATTGTATCCATCAGCCACGGCTTCTTATGCACAGTATTAGCAATATTTACTTTTTTTGCTTCTTCTCCTGGTGGAGATGCATGGTACTGACTGTCCCATGTATCTCATGCATTATAAATATATTGTATGGCTGGGAGACCTTATGCAAGGTAAATAGTGTACTATGAAGGACAGTGTGAATGCTGCCATTTTTTAGGTCATTTATGTCTTTCTTGATGTGGCATACCTTTGCTACCCATGGTAGACAGGACAGGGGTATGGGTATAAGTCATGAAAACATTTATTCACATCCTGCCAGGCCCAAGACCTTCACTCAGCAATAGTACCTGAGCTCCCTGCCCCTGGTGTTGTGTTGAGCAGTCTAATAGCAATTTAGAGAACAAACTTTGAGTGTCCTGACAGGCCCCTCTCCAGAGCTCCAAATTGACCATTTACCCCCTGTCCCCTCCTAGTCCCTTCTAAAAACCGCTTAGAAATCCTACAAGGAAAGACTTGGCTGGAGTTGAGTTTCAACTTTTAAAGAAAACCAGCACTTAGATTGGCATAGATAAATGCTGGCTCTTTGCAGCCAGTAACTTGCACTTTGTCTGGACATCAAGGAAAAGCTCTGATCACAAGCACAATGTGAAGATTGCCAGCAACAGCACTATGTATAATTCTGTTTCCCCTCAAGGCTAGGATCTTGAGAAGCCCTTTTGGTGCACCCAAACCTGGAAGTGGAGCACTGACACAATATCAAAACAAAAATATCGTGATACAAAAATATCATGTCAAAAATATCGATCACAAAGATATAATTTTTCTATACAAGTAATGGTAAGTACAAAAATATCGAAAACAAATATTGTTTTGCACGAATACCGAAACAATATCTACAATAATATTGTTTTTTTATATATAGTAAAAACAATAATTATTTAATGTTTTAACATATAACATTATTATAATGTAAATTAAATACATTTAAGTAATACTTAAACATATAAACAAATGCACATAGATTTAAAAAATATTAACTATAATCTATATTTAAATTTTCTAATGTTTTTAAATATACTAATATAACTATATATATATATAAATATATATATATATATTTTACAAACACACTGAAAAAATAATAAATGTAACAAATAGACTGCAAAAAAAGGTAAAATATTTCACGTTTTATTGTACATAAAACAGTAAACAATATATAAAAATATGTTTAACTAAAATGGTGTTACTAATTATATAAATTTATATATAAAAATATGAAATTAAATAAACAAACGCATAATAATGTTAAATATGTAAACAATACAAAAAAACGATTAAACTCCAAGAATAATAAATATACGATTCCTACTCGAATATGTGCAACAGTAAGGAAAGCATTGGACACCGAAGGGGTAAAATTAACTATTTCCACTCAAGTGTGTGCAACAGTAGGGAGAGCGTTGGACTCAGGAGGGGTAACATTTACTATTCCCACTCTAGTGTGTGCAACAGTAGGGGAAGCATAGATCTCAGGAGGGGCAAAATGTACTATTGCCACTCCACTGTGTGCAAACAGTAGAAAAAGCATTTGACTCAGGAGGGGTAAAATATTGTCATAAGGTTTCTGCACATACACAGAGCTATGCACAGGAAAATGGGACCCTGGAATACAGTGGTTTGCCACCATATACCATAGCACCCAAAAACCCCAACCCAACTAGCTTAGCATCCCATTAGCACCCAAGTACTAATGTTTGGACAACCCAGAACACGGTATCTTTATCTCAGGACTCACTGAAGCAAGAACACTCTTTCGCCACTCACTCGTACTTGTCCACAAGGTGCGTAGAAAGAGACACTGGATAGGTTAAAATGTTTATTCCAACTTACGTGCTCTAATGTACAGTACACGTGTCAGTACTAATAGCATAATGCATATTACTAATATAAGCAGCATGGTTACAATTCCATAGAATACAAACGGGGAAAGCATCTCAGAGCTCAGTGGATAAACGTATAAATAACATTACCACCCTCCCTTGCAGTAAGATAGTTTATTATAATAATAGAAGACCTCTGGGCTTTGACTAGCGAACCCCCATACCTCAGTCTCTAGATGCAGAATTACATCAGCAGGACATCATAGCTCTTCTCACTGAAAGGGATTTCTCCAAGTGTGTTAAGCGCTAGTAAACCACAGCATTAAAAGCATATCAAATTCTTCATGGCAATTGTACATAATGTTATGTCTGGGTGCGCGAGACTGGCCATATCAGGAAGAACCAGAATACATTGTTATGCGACCTTGTACATGTTTGTGCAGACTGAGCCCAAAAAGGTGAACAACAGAAAATGCAGACAGTGCAAAAGAACTTGGCACGAGCAAAGGGCGAGGAAGGCCCGGCTCAGTGTAACGTGCGCAAAGAGAAGCAGCATGGCAGCCAGGCCTAGGCCAACATAACAAGGCAGGTAACAATCCACAAGACACCCTCCCCCTGGACAGTCCGGCGGCCAGGACAGAGGCCCAGTAGAGGAAAAACAAAGCCGTTGGAGCACAGGGAGCGCCCAAACGGCGAAGGGCAGGTCAATCCATGAAAGTGTAAGTGCAGAAAAAAGCCATACCCTCCAAGAGTTCATCATTGGAATCGTCAAAAAACATAGACGCCATCCACTCCATGAGATCAAAAGAGCAGGAATGCTCCTCAGCAAAGGGAGCATCCAGAAGCAATGCGGGACAGCTTGCGTGATAATTGAAACAGCTTCGTTGTAGGAGATCCTGGGCAGCCGCCCAGATATCCCATTGCGCCAAAATCCCCAGTGCAGCCGCACGCGCCATACAGCCAGCGACGGAACAGTCCTGCTCATGGGCCTCTAAGGGACCCATCAACTGAACAAAATCCGGAACAGACAATGACGAATTGGAGAGGCAATAATCCAGAGTCCAGGTGAAAGGACAGCGGACACAAGTCATCACAGGTTGCACGCAAGTGAAATACGCAAAGCGAAATGAAAGAGTATATGACACACTCAGTGTCGCCAATGCGGCAAGACACCAAAACCGGCCAAAAGGCGCTCACGGAGCAGCTGGAGGCGTTCTGGATCGAGCAGGTCCCATCGGGGAGCAGCCATTGCGCAGAAAGCAACTTAAGAGCAAGACACCAGCCGCCAAAGCGAGGATCAATGGGAAACCGCCAAAGACACTGGAAAAAATAGAATGTATGAAAGCCGGTATGACACCAAATATAGTTTGGAAGGAGGACACTAAGCCCGACCCCACGACCTTAAAAAAGTGCACTAGGCCTTCAGTGTTAGATGCGTTAAAAATACGATGTATTAACTCCCCAAAATGTTGGGGGAGATTAGTGTTCAAAAGGGCTTGTATTTCACTGTGGGTACTCGCCACCTGAGAATGAATGTCTCCCGGGCGGACGTGAGCATAACTTCCTCGTTTAATAATAGTGCCTTTATTCTGCTCAGTCTATTGAAATCTGCTTCCATGGTAGGGATGGAAGGCCAAATAGAGATATCAACCTTGCCATGAGGGGGAGGAAAAAGCACATTTTTGCAGCAGACAACCCTGTGCGAAACTGTTACAATGTAAGGAATGCCAGCCTGCAGGCCACAAACAGTTTTCGTTATTTAAAAGTAAATAACTGCCATTGGAAAGGAGAGTGAAAGTAGGTGAAATAACAGGAGCAGGAATACCTTTCAGCACACAAGCAAGATTAGGAGAGGAAACACTACATGAGCCATGCAATTTAATGTGTTTACAAATAAGCGAACGACCTACAGTCGAGTCGCAGTACTCCCCGTGAGAAAGACTTCCTTGCCGTCCCGAAGGCATTTATACATGAAAGGCAAGGACTCAGAGTTCATGCAGGAAAGCACTGCCCAATGGCCGGTAACGGCCCACAGGATAATGTTTCATGCACGAGTCAAATTCAAACAAGGAAAATGGTAAAGCTATAACCCCATGGACTAGCCATACAGCAGAATCGAGTTCTGCAACAGAGAACGGCAATGGATCCACCTTTTCGATATGTAATAGATTGTAAGCTGCATCCTTCATGGACATGAATTGCTGTTTGTCAGTTAAGTTAAAAGGTAGAAATAAGGCAGAGGTGTTCAAAAATGCCAAGGCACTTTACCTAACTTAAGCGTCTGTAAAGTCCATGCAAACTGCATAACTGAGCGCAATTGATTCTGACCATGATATAACACAGAAACATCATCTTGTACAATATCGACAACAGAGGACACAATATTCTCTAAAGTGTAAAATGCGAGAAGACAGGGTATTAATACTATTGTCAACAACAGCCAGCACCTTTTCCATATTTGCTTGATCTATTTCCCGAAGACGGGAAGCAGCTTCCATTTGTGATAGCTTCCAGAGTTCATTATACGTTTCATAAATGAATCTCTTAGGTCGGGGACCACGAGGTCCCAAAACAAAGTCGGACAGATCAATATTGCCTGTAAGGAGGGACAAATGTTGTTTAACAGAATCAAGGGACGAATGTTGCAACCATTGTTTGCATAATTTACCAACAGAGTATGTAGTGACAGTACGGGCATCAGTAAACCTCGGATCAGGCCTATTCTGTGTGTAGCAAGCTCCAGTATCATGAAAACGCATTTGACATGCATTAGATGATATAGGCCATACTAACCAGGGTGACTGAACCAGCTCAGAGACATTAAACGAATTGTTTTGTAACATTGCCTGCAGGGACACGAGGGACATATTGAATCGTGAGCTTACATTTGGAAAACTCGACAGGGATGGTATTGATGGCGTATTCAATTGTTTAGTGGTTGCTAAGCCCCAACATGTAGTCTGATAGATGGAAGCATTTAGGAACATAATTTGGGTAGGGATGAGGCAAGCACGATGCAACGCCTCGGTTCCCTGTACCTGCCATGGCTTGGAGCCCCAAATAGATTTTAAATCCACTGTATTATCCCAGTACTCATAACCACCCACAGCTAGGCACTCAGAAAGGAACCTGAATAAAGCAATTTGGTGTGTGTCAACATAATTTTCTGAGTTGATGTGTTATTAAGTCTAAAATAATAGGATGCAGGGTTCGACCGATTAAAATCAGTAAAATAATTAAACTTATTTCGAAGAGTTTGAGAGCTACCTGGCAAGGGGTTTGGACAATGTTCCCATTGGGTATAGTTAACAGAACTACGCAGGGCACTTGGGCTTATGGAGAAAATGATTACCCCCAATGTTGGTAACAATACAAATCGGCATAATTAGCAGAATTCATATATAGATCCTCAGCATTAAAAGATGCATAATATTTTAAATCGGCAAACAATGCTTCAACGGCATGCACATCCCAATCATCAGAATGAATATTCTTTTGTACTACATCACCCATTGAAACACGAAGGACATTAGGTACATTAATGATTTCCGTCGGACCATGGATTTGATAGTTCACTGCATCCCATACGATGCCATCAGCAACGGGGAAAGCTGAAATGTTCACAAATGTGTGGTCACGCTTCATGATGTGAGACGAGGAATGAGGAGCCAAAGTTCCAGAAACATAGTCTACAGCAGAGCGTTCAGGTAAATAGTGACCATTGATTAGTAGAAAAAACACGGTGACAAAGCCAATGGACATGAACAAAAATATCAAGAAAAGTACCAACCAGATGTATGTCCAGGGGGGAATCAAAAAATTGTCTCTAAACCAGGATACAAAAATACTGAACTTGGATGGGACTTTTGAAGAAGTGGAATCCGAATCAAAGGAATAACGAGTCGGGCCAAGTGGCGTTGTTGGTTGATGTGCCACCGATTCTGATGCAGGATAAGTATACTCGCCCTCGTCGATAGTAGTGGTGAGTTGGGGATCAATTGTAGTTTCAGGCAAATCAACCATCTCAATTACAGCATCAGCGATCGTTCGTGTAGATGGGCCACGAACATATGTCCGATAAATGGCAGGACAAGAGACCGCTGGTGTGACACTATTCAGGATCGGCCAGGCGCTGTAGCTTGACATTTTCAACTGAGATGTATCTGTTCTCTTTGCGACCAGGAAGCGGTGGTAAAATGACTGTACGTGTTCCCTTCAGGCCAAGTACTGGAACTGGTGCACGAAAAGAGGGGCCAAATTCTTTTTTGTTTTCAACCTTCTCTCGAACCAGTTCTCCAACTTTAGGAAGCCAGCCGGCTACCGGAATCTGCAACGCAGGATCTGTGGCTGAAGGCAAGTGTGTAGTTGCAAGTTTGTCTCGGGCTTCTTGTAAGTCCTGTAACATAGCAGAATGGTTATCTACATCAAACTTGGCGGATTGCGCCGCGATGTCTGGACCTTCAAGGTCAGGCACAAACATTCTTATGCCAAAGAGCATTTCGTATGGGGTCCGCCCACCCAGAGGTCTTCTAGGGAGATTATTAAGTGCACGCTGAACGGTATACAAATGGGCCAGCCAGTTCCTGCCAGTACCTATAACCCTAGCTGTTAAGGATTGCTTTAAGTCACGGTTCATTCGTTCAACGATAGAGTTGCCCTCAGGCCTATACGGAGACGAAAATTTCACCCGCACCCCAAGCGAAGCCATTGCATCCTTGTAAGCCCTAGAGGCAAACGCTGGACCTTGGTCCGAATGGAAGGTGCCGCATGCGAAAATTCCCACAAAGACACGCAAATCCCTGATCACATTTCGGGCGTCAGCACTCCGTTGTGGCCAGACCCAGAGAAACCGTGTAGCACGAGTCCACTGCCACTAAGATGTATTTATAGGCAGTGTCTGATGAGAATGGACCGCAGTGATCCAAGTAAACACACCCAAAGGGTCTGTTAGCAATGCAGAGCGGTGTTTGTGGTGGACGTGTTACCGTGGAAGGCTTAATCTGTTGACAAACGTCGCAAGAAAGCACAAAAGCACGGGTGTCTTTATACAACCCACGCCACCAATAACGCTGCTGCAAGATGGAAACCGTAGCTGACACACCTGCATGAGCAGAAGCCATGCCTCGTGTGCAGCTGATATCAAGGCACTCTGCGGTCCGCGTTGGGGATCAGCCGATCTCCAACGTCAGGTATAGTTACATAAGGAACCTGTTCGGGACTTAATGTGTAAGAATACTTGGAAGGGAAACCTGTCGGGTAATTATTACCTTCCTTGGTTGCAGCAATAGCTGCTAATATAACAGGGTCTATTTTAGACATGGACCTGGTAACCGCTGCTACTGAACACGTGACTACTGCTGAACGGGCAGCTTCGTCTGCCAGATCGTTACCAATAGCGTGTGCGCCCACCCGCTGATGGCCTAAGGTGTGAACCACCTGTGTGAGGGGCAGACGTTGTTGCAATTCTGCCACTCGAACCCAAAGCATTTTATGCTTGATTGTGCTCCCTTTTGCGTCTCTGTAGTCGTTTTTCGACCAGAAAACAGATTGTCATTGTAAGATTGTACACAGTAGAAAGAATCACATACAATAAGAGTTGTCTCATCCTGAGAAGCAAACTCAAGTGCAAGTAGCAATGCATGCAGCTCGGCCAATTGTGCGGTACTATCTCCAAGTGTGCGAGTATGCACTGCAGAGGATTTGAACGTTCCATTTACAAAGGAACCCGCCACAATAGCACATGCAGCTGAATAAGCGTGCTTGGACCCAGTGGCCGGTTGCGCCGAACCATCGGTGTAGATCACACATTTGTAATCCTCAAGCGGTAGTAAAAACAAAGGAGGAGGATGAACGAATTCATACTGCAAAAACTCCTGAGTCTGAAGAGAAGAATCGAAAACAAAGGTGACGTCTGATGACGCTCAAAGATGTAGCCCATTGTATCCAACGGGGATGCATTGCTTTTGAGTTTGGTACACTTGCCTTTGTTACTGCCTCTAGGGCAGGACAGGGTGTTACCACCAGAATCCGCTTCTCCTGTGCCAGTGCGCGTTCTTTCAGAATCGCCATTTGCACTGCAGTTAGAACCTTTTCGACAGATGTAAAGCGCAATTCAGCGGAAGTGTACAGATGTGACTTGTATGCGATGGGTACTGTATCACCTTCATTAAAGGTTAAGTATGTGAATCCCACCGCCCCCGGAATTATTCTAATCACCAGGTTTGTGTGGTTATCACGAGTCAAAAGATATTTAGACTCCAAAAGGTCTGTCTGCAAAGACTGCAGTATTGAGGTATGCCTCAGGCAGCCAGCAAGACCTTGAATAAGTTGGTTGTATCAAAGCATACAAAGGCTTGATACGCTGGGCATATTCGGGAATATAAGTACGCCCGAAGTTCAAGAACCCCAGCAAAGACTGAAGTTTCTTCAGAGTATTTGGGGGCACAAATGTGCACATTTTTCCAAGAAATGGGGGTAAGCCTTACCTTCGTTATTGAGCTCATAGCCCAAGAACAGAACGGTAAATTCAGCAATGTGTGACTTAGCAAAGTTAAATTTGTAACCCTGCTCCGCGAATTCAAGAATAATGCGGTCCACACGGGACAAATGCTGAAATAACTCGTCGTCCGTCAGATAGATGTCATCTACGTACGAACATGCGCCTTGATCAATGTCATTTAACAAAGAAACAACACGGCGGCGAATATACCCGGACTATTTTTATAGCCCATGGGTAATCGCCGGAACTGGAATAATTTACCACCGGACGTGAATGCGGTCCATTGACCACTCTCCGGGGCTAGGTTGTGCGTGCAGAAACCGTTTGAAAGGTCAAGTGTCGTTTTGTATTTTTACGAACAAGACTGTCTACAAGCGCAGAACTGGTGTGTATTTTGCACCGCAAAGTTCCGACAATGAGTATTTAAATGCCGGTAATCCAAAACTAAGCGGTACGATCCATCGGGTTTAGAAACCACGAAAAGGGGATTGTTCATAGGTGATACGCATGGTTCAATTACTCCCTGATATTCCAACTGTGTCAGAATTTCGAGACGGGGCCTTTGCCTGCCGTTTGATGGGATATTGGGGTTGTGGCTGCGGTAGTGACCGCAAAGGTATTGCATGAGGAGGTGATTCTTCATCCCATCCCACATGGTTGCGGTATAACGCTGGTGCCAGGTACACAGCCCACTCAGCTGCAAGTGCTTCAGCTTTGTCTTTTGGGACATGCCTTGAGAAGCTTGGAAGGATTACCTCCTCTCCTTTATGTGCAGCTAAAACGAATGGGGGTGGCCAATCCACCTCTGCTAACAAAATGTCATATGAAGAGGTTAGATTTTCCCAAAATATCCCTTTTATTTCACGCGGTATATCACCTTCGATTTGTATGACTATATTATGTAGTCTGTCAGGGGTGCAACTCTCGTGTCAGCTGTCTCTACTGTAACGAATGTTTCAGTTGCTGTCGCCTCCATATGAGGACGTAGCGCCTCCCGCACTATGGTAACTTCCGCGGCGCTGTCTAGGAGGGTCACTGCCCACGTCCAATTCTGGAGTCTCGTTCTCACGGTCTGAGGCATATTTCGCTGTAACAGCGGCAACCTTTTTCTTCTGAAATTGCGGTCGAGGAAGATGAAAATCTTCTGCTTTCCCTCTGACTTGTTGTCGAGGTTGGTCTCGCTCCTGGGGAGCCTCTCGGCCCCTTCCTCTATCTTGCCGTCCTCCTCCACCAGCCTGTGACGACGTCTGGGCCTGTGAAGAACGAGGAGAACGCGTATCAGAGCTCTGAAACCTTTCTGGTGATTTAATCCTTGACCTATCACGTAAATCATAAGTACGTTCAGAAGAAACCGAAACTGGGGAAGCGCCCTCTCGACCTCGGCTTCTTTTGTTGCTTACCCTGTTTTTTCTGTCTCCAACTCTTTTTAGTGAAGACTGGTTTATCATCTTTCTCAGATGCACTTTTTGTTTGTATAGCTTGTGTTTGCGATTGAGTTTGCATTTTTACAAAAGGCTTGTTGCCTAGGCTATTTCTTCCAATTGTTTTATAAGCCCGGGCTATTATTTTCGGTAATTCGCGAGGCCTGTCCAACTCTGGGACCAAAGCCAAAGCATTCGCTACTTGAAAGTTCATAGCATCGCCCTTGACATTTCCAAGGATCAGCTCAGCTACTACATCAAACACTCCCACTAGTCTCATCCCTAATTCCACAGCCGCTTCAGGGCCATGTTCATCCTGTACTTTTTTAATTACAGAGGGTAGAACCGTCATGGAAGGAGTTCCAAAACATTTTGAATAAACTGCTGCGAATACCTTACTCCCAGTTTTCACATGATGTCAAATCGGGGATTATGTCTTTTGGCAAACTTATCGTAAGGATGCGATGTTTATCCACTGGGGACGTATGTGGAAACACCGCTTCTATCTGATCGAACTTTTCGGCAAGCCAATAAGGATAGTCGTCCTTATTTTGTGGACGTTGCCCATCACAGAATTTACCATGACAGGACTTATAGTCACTCCAGCTGCAATAGCTGGTTGGCCTGCGACTACAGGAGCAGCTCCATGGAGGCTACCTGTAACGTATGTCACTAGGGCTCGATGCACTCGCACCACCCGGTATGCATAGTGCGCAGCTCCGCAAGCGGTAATGCCAGATAATTCGGATGCGGGTATACCCGGCCAATACAGGCCAAGTGGCCCCCTGAATTGATAAGGGGCCTAAACGAACTGCGGTAGTTGGTTGTGGTAGGGCGCCATTGAACCAAACACGGTGCTGCCAAGCCGTGAGAGGCACTTCAAGAACAGTATAGGGTCGATAGGCAGCAGGAACAGCGGTGGGCTTATATTCATGAAACAGCTTATCACCTGCATCCACCGCTTCAAAAGTGATCCAAGTGTAAAACACTTCAAAGTGATAAGCCGCATCGGCTTGAACCACAAAGACCAACCTCGACCCCAGCATCGGGCACTCCATACACAGCTAAGTGGTCTCGGAGTGCTCTCGACTATGTGCAGCTATCGCCACACCAGCCATGACTAAACAATTATATACGACAACCTAACAGGGAGCACAAAAATGGGTCTATTAACTAACCTTTTTTAATAATATCAAGCTTGAAAGAACCTATAAAATATTCAATATAGGAGGTATCACCGTCACATACGCTCCGGAAGCGTACGCGAGGGGTTTATGGACAAGCACAAGCACTACTCAAGCGTCTCGCAGATAAGCTGCCCCACGGTGGTCGCGCCATGTCATAAGGTTTCTGCACATACACAGAGCTATGCACAGGAAAATGGGACCCTGGAATACAGTGGTTTGCCACCATATACCATAGCACCCAAAAACCCCAACCCAACTAGCTTAGCATCCCATTAGCACCCAAGTACTAATGTTTGGACAACCCAGAACACGGTATCTTTATCTCAGGACTCACTGAAGCAAGAACACTCTTTCGCCACTCACTCGTACTTGTCCACAAGGTGCGTAGAAAGAGACACTGGATAGGTTAAAATGTTTATTCCAACTTACGTGCTCTAATGTACAGTACACGTGTCAGTACTAATAGCATAATGCATATTACTAATATAAGCAGCATGGTTACAATTCCATAGAATACAAACGGGGAAAGCATCTCAGAGCTCAGTGGATAAACGTATAAATAACATTACCACCCTCCCCTTGCAGTAAGATAGTTTATTATAATAATAGAAGACCTCTGGGCTTTGACTAGCGAACCCCCATACCTCAGTCTCTAGATGCAGAATTACATCAGCAGGACATCATAGCTCTTCTCACTGAAAGGGATTTCTCCAAGTGTGTTAAGCGCTAGTAAACCACAGCATTAAAAGCATATCAAATTCTTCATGGCAATTGTACATAATGTTATGTCTGGGTGCGCGAGACTGGCCATATCAGGAAGAACCAGAATACATTGTTATGCTGACCTTGTACATGTTTGTGCAGACTGAGCCCAAAAAGGTGAACAACAGAAAATGCAGACAGTGCAAAAGAACTTGGCACGAGCAAAGGGCGAGGAAGGCCCGGCTCAGTGTAACGTGCGCAAAGAGAAGCAGCATGGCAGCCAGGCCTAGGCCAACATAACAAGGCAGGTAACAATCCACAAGACAATATACTATTCCCACTCCAGTGTGTGCGAACAGTAGAGAAAGAGTTGGGGGGTAGTGGCTAGCCAGCCAAGATGGGGGATGCAATCTAATACTGCTCTGGGTCTTTCCCCTTTTATCCTGTTCAATCCTGTGCATCCGCAAGCATTTAGACCGCCAGCAGGTGCGGAATCCTCCCCGGTCTCTCGGTCTCAAACCATGCGGCTAGGCCCTCCATGAAGAACCTGTGGAAGGAGTTACTTCCCTACACCAGAGAGATTGAGGCCTATAATTGGTGCTGTGCCGCCTCGTGGAACCTAACGTTACCCATCCTGTAGCCCGATGAGAGGTTGCGGGTGCTCCTACAGACCCACTTCAGCAGAAACAATGAGAACATTGCAAGAACCGATGCCGGTAACCCCAGTGGGGAGCAGTGACCAGAGTGAGGCCGTCACCCCTGATTCGGGAGCCACCCACGCAGAGGCCCCCTGGGTTGTCCTGATGCCTGGACCTCGGGGTCGCCAGAGCGGCTCACGGCGGCCCTGAGATACACAGGCGGAGACCTGCCTCACACAAACGAAACAAAATGAGGCGGTGGTGTCCAGGGCCTGGGCTGCAGACCGGCCCCCTCACGATCACACAGTGGTGGTGAAGGCAGCCGCGAGCGTCTGCGGCCCGCCGGATGCAGAGGAGACACACAGAGTGAAGCTACTCGACGCTGTCCGGAGACAACCAGATTTTAACGAGGTGAGCCCCTGCTGCGAGGATGCTGGCTATGACCTGGGGCCAACGGGTGAGGCTCGGAGGTTGGATCAGGCCTAGGCCCCAACACATGGAACAGGAAGCGCGGAGGCATTGGCATCCCATGAGGGACCCCCTGCCTACCTGTGGATCAGAGAAAATCCTACATAATTTAATCAACAGCCTTCAGAGGCACCTGCAAACCATGCAGCAAGACACAGCCCGGCGAGTGGTGGCGCGCATGAAACTGTGCGACCAGCCATTGGGCCTAGTTGAGCTGGGGGTGGTCCGGAGGTCTTTTCAGGCCTAGGACGCTTACCGCGAGTGCATTAAGCCCAGATTGGGAGTTTGCTACATGTTGGGGGCCCATTGCCTTGCTGCAAGACAACAGAGGGACCCTGATGCCCGGGCTGCCACATGAGCCTGCGATTCTGTTAAACACTACGGCACCCGTAACAGAGGAGAGCTAACGTGATTTAATATATAGTGGGCACCAGGCACAACCGACCAAGAGATAGGACTGGTCACACTCAACCTGCTGACCACATCTCACCCGCATCGGTCAGGCCCTGTTGGCAGCCAGTTTCACAACATACACTGGAGGCTGGAGGTAACTGTTAGCTACTAGCTACGGTCACACCTGGCACCAGATAGGCTCTGGATACAGTTGGCGCTAACTGTGACACGGCTGCGATAACCAGCATATGCGCAGAAGCTTGTCATGGGTCACCTACGATCAAATAACCCACAGTCAGGAACCCACCTGGAAATAGGCGAGACATCACAAGGAGAAGACGGCGAAACCCGGGAGCCGCCACACTCGTCATTGGCCACTAAATTGGACTCGGTCCTATCAACAGTCGAGAAAATTGGCACAGCACTTGACCAAACGCGCACGTCCCTGGAGTTCAAAATCAATAAAGTCACATCCGACTTTACACTCTTGAGGCCGACCACCAAAATTAGCGGAGAAAGTCCACGCAAATGCACTGGCAGATCTACAACCAATATCCCACACTCACATGGCAGCACTACAAGACTTAGTAGACCGGGTAAACATCTTAGAAGATAAACTTGAAGATGCAGAAGGGTGCTCACGACGTAACAACATGAGACTGGTAGGCCTACCGGAAGGGACAAAGGGACAGGACCCGGTGGCCTACGTCGACTGCTGGCCGAAGGAACTACTCCCGGACAGTGTGCTACTTCCCCAGTTTGTGGTAGATCGAGAGCACAGGGTACCCGCCCGTAAATCCCCCACCAGGGGCTAGTCCACAACCACTCCGATTCAGAATGCTGAATTACAGGGACAGGGATTCCATTCTACGGGAAGACCGCAAGCTAGATGATCTCAAAATCCGAATGCCCAGGTCATGTTGATCCCCGATTACAAAGCTCAAGTGCGGAAGCAACGAGGCTCCTTCATTGCTGTGAAATGCCAGCTCCGAGAACGAAATATACACTATTCCTTGCTGTTCCCAGCCGGATTGCGAGTGGTGGCGAATGGCGCCACATGCTTTTTCGATGCACCCTTGGATGTATGGGACTGGTTGGAAGGTGCTGGAAAGGCCACAGGACCTGCACCATCTTATGAACCACCGGCATCAAAGCATAGCAGGAAGGGTCGACACAGGGGCAGAGGTGGGGTCCCAGACGGCCATGTCCTGTCATCAGTAGTTCCTGACCTGGAGCAAATGTTGTCGGAGAGACAGAAGCACTTCATGTGGCAGCGGCACTCTGCGCTATGACTCAATGCTCTCACCAAGAAGCAGAGTCCACCAGATCGCACAGTGAGGATAGTTCCACCCCCACCTGGACTAGAGATCTGGACTCCCTCCTTCTGCCGGTTGTCACGCCTCAAACATCAGATGATATAATTTAAATGAGCACAAGGCAGCAACAAACTGAACTGTAACACACCCTTTTCACATGAAGTGGGGGTGGTCAACACTTGGATATTCCACACGATACTCGGCTGGTACGATGCTCTCCCAGACGGGTCTGGCAGGGGAGGGCCTGTGCGGGCATCTCCCCTGCTTGGCGATCCACACACTAATAGTAGCCCAACGGGACACACTTGGTAATACAGAGGAAAATTAAAGGGGTAGGCCAACAATAACAACTCGCAGCACGCTAACCCCATAACTAGACATTGTCATACTTAGTAGCAGCCATGGTTGGGCAATATTGTTTGGGCAAACTCCTGTTGCGAGTTCGCTCTCATGAACTTACACAGGGTGCTTTCAATCCCCAGTCTTTCTTTGCAAACCCAAGGAGCACCAACCAGCCACTTGGTCCCCCATTATATGCACACCACCTTTAACGAATGCAGACGCATCCATCGCCTGCGATGGCACACACGAACATCATTACATGGAACGTGAGAAATATACATGCCACTACACGTAGATATTCCATATACTCCTAATCACAGCGTAGATCAACCAGCATAGCCCTCCTGCAAGAAGCTCATCTAAGTCGAATGGAGGCGGATCGCCCCAGCCGGCGCTGGCGAGGGCAAGTAAATAGCACTAATTACTCCTCCCATGCCAGAGGAATCCTGGTATGGGTAAATTTGGGAT
Source organism: Calotriton arnoldi (assembly GCA_963921515.1). Classification (NCBI taxonomy): domain Eukaryota; kingdom Metazoa; phylum Chordata; class Amphibia; order Caudata; family Salamandridae; genus Calotriton; species Calotriton arnoldi. The sequence continues at coordinate 21,596 of CAWUFW010023800.1, read as the reverse complement.
CCCTTATGTGGTAGAGGAAGTAGAAGCGGATGCAGAGGGCAGATATTTACTAACGAAGGGCAAACTAAATGTCCAAAGCCTCCTCATAGGCTCCATCTATGCCCCCAATGTGGAGCAAACCTCCTTCCTTCATAAACTGACTGAGGTCCTAACCCACTGGAGCATAATCCTTTGGCTAATAGGCGGCGACTTTAATTCACTGCTAAATGTAGCACTGGACCGATCATTCCCACACCTGACACGTACACCCAGGCGTTGGTGACATGGCTGGCACACTGGTCCCTGACCGACATATGGCATATTTGCAACCCAGAAGTGCTTATATACTCTTTCTACTCCCCAGTGCATGACCTACACATATGATTAGATCTCATTGTGGGATCCCTCTCCTTGCTTCCCTTAGTCGGTGAGACCGAATACTTGGGGCGCACACACTCTGACCACAACCCTCAACTCTTGCAGCTCAAATGGGAGGTTGGCCCACCTCCCACACCCACCTGGCACTGGCAACCTGTGGCACTGGAGGATCAGGCATTCCGGGTGTCCCTAGGGTTCGCAACTGCAGAATACTTTGAGACAAACAGCAATTCCACTGGGGACGTACTCCTGGAATGGTATGCTTTCAATGTGACCGTCAGAGGGCATAGTCTAGGGCTCACCTGGAACATTCGCAAACAACTGAGCGAGTCTCTTAGTAGTATAGAACGCCAACTCCTCCGAAACAAAACAAACGATGCTGCACACGTGGGGGAAACACGGCGACTGGACGAACTGTGTAGCAAACACACAGAATTATTGGAAAGGCTTTGATGCCAGAGTTATGCGGCACACTCCACACGCACTCACACAACATCCGATAGAGCAGGCTGAATGCTGGCATGGCTGTTATGTCAGGAACAGGCTCACCTACCCATACACGCTCTCGTGACGATGTGGGACACATGTTATACATACAACATGAAATACACGCAGCAATGGCGAGACACTGCATAACATTATACAAGTCGTCGGGTAGATGTGACAGAGAATTGAATGAATTTCTGAAATCAGTGAACCTCCCTAAGATAACACTTGAAACAACGCATGACACTTGACGATCCGATCACCCCAGAGGAAATCCAAGATGCTATCATAGCCTTATCGATAGGTAAGACCCCCGGACCAGATGGGCTCCCCGCAGAATATAATAAAACATATGCTGCAACACTGAGCCTCCACCTACACACCCTCTACAACACAGCCCTGGAAGTGACAAAGCTCCCTCTATCAATCTGTGAGGCAAGCCTAGTGTCTCTATTGAAACCCGACAGGGACCCCACTGACCTGGGCTCCTATAGGCCATTGGCCATCATGAATATAGACTACAAGATACTGGCAAAATTTCTAGCAGACCAGTTAGCGCCTGTAGTCCCTACCATAGTCCATTCTGATCAAAATGGGTTTGTATCCTCTCGGAGCACCTCCTTAAATCTGAGGTGCTTCTTCAGAGTTGCTACATACACATCACACAACTGGCCACACTCTGGATGTTTAATATTAGACCTAGAGAAAGCCTTTGACTCCCTGGAGTGGGAATTTTTGTTCGCCCCACTAGCTAACTATGGTCTTGGTGACCACTTTATCGGCATGGTCAAATTGCTTGTAGAGGGAGCCGACGGTATGTCTGAGCCAATTGTGGTGGGAAGGCGAAACCAGGCAAGGATGTCCGTTATCCCCCCTTCTTTTCCCTCTAGCCATAGAGCCCTTGGCAGAGGCCATCCGTACGGGAGTGGTTGGGGGTATCCTGCTCGAAGATGGAGTACACACAGTCTCAATATACATGGATGATATCATGGTGTACATCAGGGACTTCCGATTGATCTCCCCATCACTAGCGTGCATCTTGAGAGATTTTGCGGCCCTATCGGGACTGAGGGTCAGCGCGGCGAAGTCCTGCTTGTATCCCTTGACTGGTGTGTGTAGGGATTTGATATATATGCTCAATGGAGTACGCGTGCACTGACAAGCTGATACCTTTCGCTACCTTGGCATAGATATTTACGACAAAAGGCAGACCTACTAGATGGCAACTTAGGCAAAGCGCTGGCTGACATCCGCTATCAAGTTTACTTCTGGGGCACAATTCCACTATCAGTGGCAGGCCGGGTGGCCCTCACTAAAATGGTGATCCTACCACGACTCCTATACTACTTTGCAAATTTGCCCTTATACATTTCTCCATTGTTCTTCCCATCAAAAAGATAATCAGAGACCTTATTTGGGGCAACTCTCGTCACTGGGTAGCTATCAAAAAGCTTTATCTGCCTACAGACCAAGGAGGTCTAGCGGCACCAAATATGGAACAATATTATCTGGCGGCACAGCTGCAGTGGGTGGCCAGATGGCTAGCTGAACGCCAACACTGCAATACAGCAACCACACAACCACCCTCGTCCCTAACCACCCTGACCCATCTATTTCTCCCATGTGTTAAATCAAAAGCACATGAGCCTTTGCTACTCAATGTAGCATACAGATGTTATCGCAAGTGCTTATATATCACCCGGTCCACAACACCATATGCGCCGGCATTACCGCTCAGAGGACACCCAGGAGACATGCGATAACCATAGCAACTGAACTGCGCAGCTGGTGGGAGGCAGGGATGCAGGACATAGGGGACCTGTGCGAGAGGGCGTCCTAATACCATATGCTGCATTGGTCGAAGAAGACGGGTTGCACCCAGGCCGATTCCTGCAACATTGATCACTCCTCGCAGCACTCACCACTGAATGGTGGGACATAACTAATGAACCCCCAACACAACTCACGATCCACTATCTCCAAGTGATGGGACATGGCGGGCACCTCTTAAGGTGGTTTGCCGCTTCCTTAAGCAGCATACCACAATCATGCTAGCACCACTGAGACTCCACTGGGAGGGAGACCTAGCCTGTTCATTTTCGGACCCTGAATGGGCTGCTGCCTTAGAAGGTCCCACGCGCATCCCCCGAAATATGCACCTTTGCCAAATACAGTATGTAGGAGAGTAGGATCTGCTTCACATGGGTACCCCCACTTTTTGCTGATGCTTCACTGTTTTTCGACCTTAGTCTGGCTGGGGCCCTGCTAATCAGAACCCCAGCCTAGCTGCTTCCTCTCTAAAATGGTTTCCATGTGCCTTAGGCACATCTCTGATTGGAATCTGAGTGCTCCTTATAAGTCCCTAGTATATGGTATACTATGTACCCAGGGCATAGGTACCTCAGAGGCCTACCAGGGGCTGCAGCATGTCTTGTGCCACCCCTGGAAGGCCATCCAAACTGACACCACAGGTCTGCTACTGCAGCCTGGGTAAGGTGGTGCATGCATCCCTTTACTGTGATATAGGCTACCTATATCACTATATACATACACACATATAAACCTATAAGTCACTCCTATGGCAGGCCTTATCAATCCTGAAGGCAGAGTGCGTGGTTCCTATGTGAGAGGGTGCCCCTGCATGAGCAGGGCCCCTCAGCAGCGGCTTCGGAGACCCTTCTCTGATGCTGTTTGTAGCGCAGCCTGACCATATACTCTAAGCGCATTATAACCTCGCGTTAAATGCTAACTTTGGGATGGCTGCACCGAAACATGTCGTGTTTGGTGTCAAACATCTTGGAATACTACCCCCCCGCCAATTCTGGCGGCGGGGGTAGCATTCCACCCTTCTAGAGGGAGAGACATGTTAACCCTGGCTTGCCCGGTAACTTCTTTCTAAAGCCCTGGCATCACAAAATGGATGCTGCTGCCACAGACACAAGTCTGGCCTCCTGCTGCTGACCGAAACTCCGGCAGGGGAGGCCTGGACACAGGTTTCTGTCCCAGGGAGGTGTGACCACCTCCCCAGACAGGATAGTGTGCATTGGGGCTGGGCGGGAGCACTCTTGGGTGCTTTGAAGTCCTGCACTGGGGGCACATTTGGTGTCCCTAGTGCATACCCCAGTTCAAACCGGATCAGGGGCTTCCAGCCCCTGCTTTGGCGCGAACTGGACAAAGGGAAAGGGGTGTAGCCACCCCTCTGCCCTGACCCACCCATAGGTGGGGCCACAGAGTAAGTCCAACCCCTAAACTTAGTATAAGTATAGGAACCCAGTCCTTAGGACTTTAGATTATCCCTGGACGAAACTCTGACACAGAATCCTGGACCTTCGACGCTCTACTTAAAGATTAGAGGACAGAAGAATCTCCCTTGGGGTCAAGGAGTGACTCCCTGCTTGGCAGGCACCAAAGAAGCAATTGTCCGGTCTGCATCGCTGAAGCTCCTGTCGGACGCCGAAGTCTTTGCATCACCAGAGGTGGATTTCCAGACTTCTCCGAGGCTGCCCTGAGTCCCCAGCAAAGCTGAGGCCCGTAGCTGTCGTGGTAACGTGGAACCGTGACCCCTGGACACCGCACGCATTTGCAAGTGCATCCTCTTCTGGGTCTCCCACGAAGTCGTGCTTTGGGCTCCGAGTAGCCCTAGCCTCCAGCACCAACTGCACCGAAGATCACTGGCCTCCACTCCATGAGTGTCCTGTGAGCCAGCTCCACGTGCACCGCCTCGAGGCTCCTTCGCGGTCGCTAGCCCATTTGCTAGTAGCCCTTCACGAAGGCCAATCTTTTTCTACTTGGGTTCCCTGGTTGCTCCAGGCTTGCCCTCACTTACCCTTGCTGGGTGAGTTCCTCAGACCTTGCTGGTCTGCATCATCGTCAATCTTCATCTTCATTGAGACTTGCCGTTGCCAAGGTTTGTTGGGTCCAATCCGGTCGCCGACACCTCAGCACTCGACAGACATCGTGTACCAGCCCGAATCCTGCTCCTGGTCTGCCGACAACGCCTCCTGGACCTCGTGGCTGAAGAGTCAAGACGACCATCAACCTACCTGGAAGCACTCGACATCGGTGGGCATCTGCTCATCGCCTTCCTGGTCACTGGCTAGTGACCCAGACTCTGTCCTCTCTGCTTTCAGGTTCTTCAGATCTCCGATCCATCCTTGGATCCACCCGGACACTTTTCACTTGGTCGCCAGCAGCACTTTGCAGCAGATCGCCATTCAAATCGACGACGAAACCCGACCCCGAAAGGCACCTATGCACCCGGCTTCCCTGGGTGAGGTAACAAGGGTACTCCGGTGCTCCAGTGGGTAGAGACTCTAGAACGACCTAGTTCTCAAAGGGTTTGCTCCAAGTCCTTCTTTAAGTGTCCCTTTTCTTTAAATTCCCAACCGCGACTTTCTCCATAGAAGTTAACGGCGATTCGCGGCTGTGTTATTACACTGCACGCGTCCCCCGTGGGTCCCCTGTGTCACTACCTTGGGTGGTTCCTTGTGGTCCAAGCACTTCTAGAGGCTCTAGGCCTAGTGTCTAGCTCAGTCGTGGTTCTTATACCACTTTATTGGTATATGGTTTGGTACGCCCCTAGGGCCCAAACGTGTATTTGTGCTATTACTGTGTTTAAATAACTTATAACTTATGTATTTCGAACTCTAGCCTCATAAAGAGACTAGAGGGGTGTGTTTAGTAATAAATACATATATTTTGAATATATACCTGGTGTGGTGCTTTTTCATTTGATCACTCAAGAGATTATAGACTGGTAAAACAAGCTGCTTTACATTCCTTCAAGACTTAGCCTGAAGGCTGCTCTCCATAGCTACCACTAGGATAGCTTTCAAGAAAGGTTGTCTTTAACCTATCTCCAATAAGGGGTTGTTTGGACTGAGGCAAGGTGCCCACTATAATTAGTGGACAGCATATGCCAGGCCAACTTCTCACATTGGTGTGCAGCGTGTGGGATTCCAGCTTGCTATTGTTTTACCAGATAATCTCAATTGAATTGATCAACTGAAAACCACTAAAGGTACTCTAAGGTACATATAAATTAGGCTTAGTATACAGTAAGTTCTACTGAACTTAGAGTTGTGTGTTAAGGATAGCACACTCCTTCTACAACTCAAGAGAGTTTAGTAGGCCACACTAGAGTAGGTAGTGCATACACCACACTCACTAGTGATGTCTTCAAAGCCAGGACCTAGAGAGTCCTTGCCAGAAGCCACTGGGCTTCTTCCTCCAAGTATGATACACTCCCATTCTTGGAATTGAGAGCAATATGCAATGTGAGGAAACTGAAGACAGGCCAAAGTCCCACCACCCAACATCTGAGAGAGATGTTAATGGCTGATGACCTCAACAGGCCCTTAGGGACTGAAGGGGCATGTGCAGAGGGTGGGCGGAAGATGAGGATGGGGCCAGGTAGCAACACCCCCAACCCCTCTGGAACTGACCAGGAGGGTGACAATGACCCTGACCTGGAAAACCCAATCCTCCTGTGGAAGAGGAAGAGGAGGATCAGAATGACCTCCACTTTGTCCCCCCAGGAAGGATTATGAGTGTGCCTAGAAGGTCTAGATCTCCTTCTCAGGAGTCTAACCACTCTGACACCTCAATAGGGACTCTCTGTCTCCTCTCATAGGAGGGAATCCTCTCATGAGAGGAGAAAGAGGCTGATTCAGTATGAGCAAGCCCAGCTTGAACTCAGAAAGCAGCAATTGGCTCTAGACAGGGAGTCCCTAGATCTCTACAAAGAGAGAAAACAGTTGGGACTAGAGTCCCATGGTGGCAGCAATTTCCCTAGAGATAGGGAAAGGTCTTATGACCATAGAAACCTGAGCAAGATTGTCCCTCCCTACCAGAGTGGGGATGACATCCACAAATGGATAACTGCACTGGAGAGGGCCTGTAAAGTACAGAAGGTCCCTCAGGAGCAGTGGGCAGCAATCTTGTGGCTCTCCTTTGCAGACAAAGGTAGAGACAAGCTCCTCACTGTAAGAGAAGAGGATTCTGATAATTACAAGGTCTTGAAGAGTGCTCTTATTGATGGGTTTGGCCTAACAACTGAACAATACAGGTTGAAGTTCAGAGATGCCCGAAAAGCACAGACTCAAGACTGGGTAGACTATGTGGATTGTTCTGCTAAGGCTCTGGAAGGCTGGTTGATGGGCAGTAAGGTGTGTGACTTCACAGGATTGTACAATCTGATAATGAGGGAGCAGATTCTTAATAACTGTCAAACTCAGCTGTTGCATCAGTACCTGGTGGACTCTGATCTGACCTTTCCCCAAGAATTGGGAAAGAAGGCAGACAAATGGGTCAGAACCAGGGTGAGGCAGAAGGTACAGAACCAGGGTGGTGACCCTAAGAAGCAAGATTCTAAGAACTCTGATAAGGGTGGGGAGAAGGGTAAAGATCAAAAATCTTCTTCAGGTGGGGATTCACAGTCTACCAAAGGGAAAGGCCAAAGAAAACCATGGTGCAAGGTCTGTAAGCAAAAGACCCACTGGACCAGTGATTACACCAAGTCCAAAGACTCGACTCCAGCCCCCACCAATGCCCCTAAGGCACCTGCTCCCCTAGTGCAGTTACAATTGGTGGTGGGAGTACTTACATAGCAAAACCAAAGGGGATGATGGACGGAGTGTTGAACATTGCAAGCACTTAGGCGACCAAAGCGATACAAAGGGGATGATGGACGGAACGTTTGAGCCAATCAAACACTCACCCCCAGTCAACTGATCTGGGTTTAATCCATCATCATTCTTTAGCTCACTCCGCCACCCCAGTTCAGACATGTGTTATATGCAATGACTGACCCTGTGTCTCATGGGAACAGTCCAGCTGCCAACGCCATTGTCTCTCTGGACCGAGACAGCATCCTGGGACCGGTCTCTGGCTTACAGCCATCATCAGCCAGGCTATCTTGAATCCAGTGGCAAAGTGAGCAAGGGACCCACGCCCAGGCATACCCTAACAACTTAGGGCGATAGCAAAACAAAGGGGATGATGGACGGATGGTCATTGCAAGCACTCACTCCCCAGTCAACTGATCTGGGTTTAATCCATCATCATTCTTTAGCTCACTCGCCACTCCAGTCCAGACATGGCCATATGCAAATCAGTCTGACCCTGTGCCTCATGGGAACAGTCCAGTCCGAACTGCCAAGCAATGTCTTCCCTGACCGGAAACAAGCATCCTGGGACCGGTCTCAGCTTACAGCCGTCATCAGCCAGGCTATCTTGAATCCAGTGGCAAAGTGAGCAAGGGACCACGTCTGAGCATACCCCTGCCAACTTAGGGCGAACATAGCAAAACCAAAGGGGATGATGGACGAGTGTTGAACATTGCAAGCACTCACCCCAGTCAACTGATCTGGGTTTAATCCATCATCATTCTTTAGCTCATCTGCCATTCCGGTTCAGACATGGCCATATGCAAATCAGTCTGACCCTGTGCCTCATGGGAACAGTCCAGCCTGAACTGCCAAGCCATGTCTTCCCTGGACGGAAACAAGCATCCTGGGACCGGTTTCTGGCTTACAGTCGCCATCAGCCAGGCTATCTTGAATCCAGTGGCAAGTGAGCAAGGGACCCACGTCTGGGCATACCCTGCCAACTTAGGGCGAACATAGCAAAACCAGGGAAGACATGGCTTGGCAGTTTGGGCTGGACTGTTCCCATCAGGCATGGCCATGTCTGAACCGGGGTGGCGGAGTGAGCTAAAGAATGATGATGGATTAAACCCAGATCAGTTGACTGGGGGTGAGTGCTTGCAATGTTCAACACTCCGTCCATCATCCCCTTTGGTTTTGCTATGTTCGCCCTAAGTTGGCAGGGTATGCCCAGACGTGGGTCCCTTGCCCACTTTGCCACTGGATTCAAGATAGCCTGGCTGATGACGGCTGTAAGCCAGAAACCGGTCCCAGGATGCTTGTTTCCGGACCAGGAAGACATGGCTTGGCAGTTCGGGCTGGACTGTTCCCATGAGGCACAGGGTCAGACTGATTTGCATATGGCCATGTCTGAACTGGGGTGGCGTGAGTGAGCTAAAGAATGATGATGGATTAAACCCAGATCAGTTGACTGGGGGTGAGTGCTTGCAATGTTCACCACTCCGTCCATCATCCCCTTTGGTTTTGCTATGTTCGCCCTAAGTTGGCAGGGTATGCCCAGACGTGGGTCCCTTGCTCACTTTGCCACTGGATTCAAGGTAGCCTGGCTGATGACGGCTGTAAGCCAGAAACCGGTCCCAGGATGCTTGTTTCCGGTCCAGGGAAGACATGGCTTGGCAGTTCGGGCTGGACTGTTCCCATGAGGCACAGGGTCAGACTGATTTGCATATGGCCATGTCTGAACTGGGGTGGTGGAGTGAGCTAAAGAATGATGATGGATTAAATCCAGATCAGTTGACTGGGGGTGAGTGCTTGCAATGTTCAACACTCCGTCCATCATCCCCTTTGGTTTTGCTATGTTCGCCCTAAGTTGGCAGGGTATGCCCAGACATGGGTCCCTTCCTTACTTTGCCACTGGATTCAAGATAGCCTGGCTGATGACGGCTGTAAGCCAGAAACCGGTCCCAGGATGCTTGTTTCCGGTCCAGGGAAGACATTGCTTGGCAGTTCGGGCTGGACTGTTCCCATGAGGCACAGGGTCAGACTGATTTGCATATGGCCATGTCTGAACTGGGGTGGCGGAGTGAGCTAAAGAATGATGATGGATTAAACCCAGATCAGTTGACTGGGGGTGAGTGCTTGCAATGTTCAACACTCCGTCCATCATCCCCTTTGGTTTTGCTATGTTCGCCCTAAGTTGGCAGGGTATGCCCAGACGTGGGTCCCTTGCTCACTTTGCCACTGGATTCAAGATAGCCTGGCTGATGACGGCTGTAAGCCAGAAACCGGTCCCAGAATGCTTGTTTCCGGTCCAGGGAAGACATGGCTTGGCAGTTCGGGCTGGACTGTTCCCATGAGGCACAGGGTCAGACTGATTTGCATATGGCCATGTCTAAACTGGGGTGGCGGTGTGAGCTAAAGAATGATGATGGATTAAACCCAGATCAGTTGACTGGGGGTGAGTGCTTGCAATGTTCAACACTCCGTCCATCATCCCCTTTGGTTTTGCTATGTTCGCCCTAAGTTGCCAGGGTATGCCCAGACGTGGGTCCCTTGCTCACTTTGCCACTGGATTCAAGATAGCCTGGCTGATGACGGCTGTAAGCCAGAAACCGGTCCCAGGATGCTTGTTTCCGGTCCAGGGAAGACATGGCTTGGAAGTTCGGGCTGGACTGTTCCCATGAGGCACAGGGTCAGACTGATTTGCATATGGCCATGTCTGAACTGGGGTGGCGGAGTGAGCTAAAGAATGATGATGGATTAAACCCAGATCAGTTGACTGGGGGTGAGTGCTTGCAATGTTCAACACTCCGTCCATCATCCCCTTTGGTTTTGCTAAGTTCGCCCTAAGTTGGCAGGGTATGCCCAGACGTGGGTCCCTTGCTCACTTTGCCACTGGATTCAAGATAGCCTGGCTGATGACGGCTGTAAGCCAGAAACCGGTCCCAGGATGCTTGTTTCCGGTCCAGGGAAGACATGGCTTGGTAGTTCGGGCTGGACTGTTCCCATGAGGCACAGGGTCAGACTGATTTGCATATGGCCATGTCTGAACTGGGGTGGCGGAGTGAGCTAAAGAATGATGATGGATTAAACCCAGATCAGTTGACTGGGGGTGAGTGCTTGCAATGTTCAACACTCCGTCCATCATCCCCTTTGGTTTTGCTATGTTCGCCCTAAGTTGGCAGGGTATGCCCAGACGTGGGTCCCTTGCTCACTTTGCCACTGGATTCAAGATAGCCTGGCTGATGACGGCTGTAAGCCAGAAACCGGTCCCAGGATGCTTGTTTCCGGTCCAGGGAAGACATGGCTTGGCAGTTCGGGCTGGACTGTTCCAATGAGGCACAGGGTCAGACTGATTTGCATATGGCCATGTCTGAACTGGGGTGGCGGAGTGAGCTAAAGAATGATGATGGATTAAACCCAGATCAGTTGACTGGGGGTGAGTGCTTACAATGTTCAACACTCCGTCCATCATCCCCTTTGGTTTTGCTATGTTCGCCCTAAGTTGGCAGGGTATGCCCAGACGTGGGTCCCTTGCTCACTTTGCCACTGGATTCAAGATAGCCTGGCTGATGACGGCTGTAAGCCAGAAACCGGTCCCAGGGTGCTTGTTTCCGGTCCAGGGAAGACATGGCTTGGCAGTTCGGGCTGGACTGTTCCCATGAGGCACAGGGTCAGACTGATTTGCATATGGCCATGTCTGAACTGGGGTGGCTGGAGTGAGCTAAAGAATGATGATGGATTAAACCCAGATCAGTTGACTGGGGGTGAGTGCTTGCAATGTTCAACACTCCGTCCATCATCCCCTTTGGTTTTGCTATGGTGGGAGTACTACAGCCAAGGGTTTAGTAGGGTTGGCCCTGGGTACTGAGATGGGCTCTGACATAGTCAGAGAACTCACTCAGGCTGTCCTAGTCTGTGATGGTGGCATGGATATGACCTCCTCTATGAGTCCCAGTAATCTGGGCAAGTACAGACAACAGCCTTTAATCAATGGACGAGAGGCTTTGGCATTTAGGGACACAGGGGCAAGTGTCACCATGGTGACACAAGACCTTGTGAATCCTGGGCAAGTTATACTTGGTGAGATGTACCAAGTAACCAATGCTAGCAATGTCAGAACAGGCCATACTCTGGCAGTTGTTAACTTCTCCTGGGGAGGGGTAACTGGCCTTAAGAAGGTTGTGGTAAGTGCAGACCTACCAGTTGAATGCTTGCTTGGCAATGACTTAGAAACTTCAGCTTGGGCAGAAGGGGAGCTCAGGACCCATGCAGAAATGCTGGGATCCCTGCAGATGTGTTTGCTGTGACCAGGTCACAAGCCAAAATGTCTAGCACTGAACAGGCCTTGGATTCTGGAATAATGGACCAAGTGCCTTCCAAGAGGAGGAGTAGTAGGGTAAAGGCAGTGCCTTCCCCCTTGGCTCAGAAGGAAGATCAGTCCCTTGAGGGGGATGATCTCAGTCCTGAGGAAGGAACTGTCCCAGAGGAGCTTGAACCTGAACAGGTTGAGTTCTTGGGGACAGGGGGAACCTTCCAGGGCAGATCTGAGCCAGGAGCAGCAGAGCTGCCCCTCTCTTGAACCCCTCAGACAGCAAGCTGCTGCTGAGGCTGCTGGGAAAGCTAGTGGTCCCCATACTGTGTATTGGGATGATGGACTCTTGTACTCAGAGTGTAGAGACCCCAAGCCTGGTGCTACCAGGAGGTTGGTTATACCTCTGAAGTTCAGGGGCTTCCTATTGACCCTAGCCCATGATATTTCCCTTAGCAGGTCACCTGGGCCAGAACAAGACTTGGGACAGAATTGTCCCTCACTTTCACTGGCCCCACATGTCTGAAGACACCAAGGAGTTTTGTTGCTCCTGTGTAACCTGCCAGGCCAGTGGCAAGGCAGGTGGCACTACAAAGGCCCCCTGATACCACTACCTGTGGTGGGGGTTCCCTTTGAAAGGGTGGGGATTGACATTGTTGGTCCCATGGATCCCCAAACAGCATCTGGGCACAGGTTTATCCTGGTGGTAGTGGATCATGCCACCAGGTACCCAGAGGCTATTCCCCTTAGGACCACTAGAGCACCTGTGGTGGCAAGGGCCCTCCTGGGAATTTTCTCAAGAGTGGGCTTTCCTAAGGAGGTTGTATCAGACAGGGGTGCTAACTTTATGTCTGGATACTTAAAAGCAATGTGGAAGGAGTGTGGAGTGACTTACAAGTTCACCACACCCTATCACCCACAATGCAATGGTTTAGTTGAGAGATTCAACAAAACCTTGAAGGGCATGATTAAAGGGCTCCCAGAAAAGCTTAGGCGAAGATGGGACATACTCTTGCCCTGCCTTTTATTTGCATACAGGGAGGTGCCTCTAAAAGGGGTTGGCTACAGCCCTTTTGAACTTTTGTTTGGTCACCCTGTCAGGGGTCCACTGTGCTTGGTGAAGGAAGGATGGGAGTTACTCTCTCAAGCCCCCAAAGCAAGACATAGTGGACTACGTACTTGGTCTCCGCTCCCGGATGGCTGAGTATATGAAAAGGCAACTAAAAACCTTGAGGCTAGCCAGGAACTTCAAAAGGCCTGGCATGACCAAAAGGCTGTACTGACTGTTTATCAGCCAGGACAGAAGGTGTGGGTGTTGGAGCCAGTGGCCCCAGCAGCTCTCCAAGACAAATGGAGTGGACCCCACACCATTGTTGAGCAGAAGGGTGAGGTTACCTACTTAGTAGACCTAGGAACACCCAGGAGTCCCCACAGGGGTCTCCATGTCAACAGGTTAAAACCATATGTGGACAGGGCAGACATGGGCTTGCTCATGGCTACTGATGAGGGACAGGAGGAAGAGAGTGACCCACTCCCTGACCTGCTCTCACAGAACCCTGATGATGGGTCAGTGGATGGTGTAGCCTTGGCAGGCAGCCTCACTACCCAGCAGCAAACTGATTGTAGACAAGTGCTCAATCAGTTCAGACACATGTTCTCACTGACTCCAAGTCAGACCACCTGGTGCACTCATGAAGTGGACACTGGGGACAGTCTGCATATTAAAAATAAGATTTATAGGCAACCTGACCATGTCAGGGACTGTATCAGGACAGAAGTCCAGAAAATGTTGTTTTTGGGAGTTATTGAACCTCAGATAGCCCTTGGGCTAGTCCAGTGGTCCTTGTGCCAAAACCTCACACCAGTGGTGGAAAAAGAGAGATGAGGTGTTGTGTGGACTACAGGGGTCTCAATGCAGTCACTAGGACTGATGCCCATCCAATACCAAGGGCAGATGAGCTAATAGACACTTTGGCCTCAGCCAAGTATCTAAGCACATTTGACTTGACAGCTGTCTACTTGCAGATCAGACTAGCTGATGATGCAAAGCCAAAAACAGCATTCTCAACCCCTAGTGGGCATTATCAATTTGTGGTGATGCCCTTTGGTCTGAAGAATGCACCTGCCACTTTTCAGAGGTTGGTGAATACAGTCCTTACAGGTCTGAAGCCTATAGTGCAGCATATCTAGATGATATTGCTGTCTTTAGCTCCACCTGGGAGGATCACCTGGTCCACCTCAGAAATGTTTTACAGGCCCTGCAAAAGGCAGGCCTGACTATCAAGGCCACCAAGTGCCAGATAGGGCAGAGTCAGGTTGTGTACCTGGGCCACCTTGTGGGTGGAGGCCAGGTTCAACCCTTGCAGAGCAAGATCCAGACCATCATGGACTGGACTGCTCCAACTACCCAGACTCAGGTGAGAGCCTTCTTAGGCCTGACTGGGTACTATAGGAGATTTGTCAAGGGGTATGGATCAATAGTGACACCCCTGAATGACTTAACTTCCAAGAAAATGCCCAAAAAGGTTCAGTGGACAGTTAGCTGTCAAAAGGCATTTGATGACCTGAAGCAGGCCATGTGCACTGCTCCCATTCTACAGAGTCCTGATTACTCCAAGAAGTTCATTGTTCAAACTGATGCATCTGAATTGGGGGTAGGGGCTGTACTGTCACAATTGAATGAAGAAGGTCAGGATCAGCCAGTAGCTTTCATTAGCAGAAGGCTGACCCCTAGAGAGAAACGTTGGTCAGCCATTGAGAGGGAGGCCTTTGCTGTGGTCTGGGCTCTGAAGAAGTTGAGGCCATACTTGTTTGGTACTCACTTCTTGTTCAAACAGACCATAAGCCCCTCTTATGGCTAAAACAAATGAAGGGTGAAAACCCCAAACTGCTTAGGTGGTCCATTTCCTACAGGGGATGGACTTCACAGTGGAACATAGACCTGGGAGTAACCATGCCAATGCAGATGGACTCTCTAGGTACTTCCACTTAGAACATGAAGACTTAACTGGGCAAGGTTAGTTTAATGTCCCTACGTTTGGGGGTTGTGTAGGAGAGTAGGATCTGCTTCACATGGGTACCCCCACTTTTTGCTGATGCTTCACTGTTTTTCGACCTTAGTCTGGCTGGGGCCCTGCTAATCAGAACCCCAGCCTAGCTGCTCCTCTCTAAAATGGTTTCCATGTGCCTTAGGCACATCTCTGATTGGAATCTGGAGTGCCCTTATAAGTCCCTAGTATATGGTATACTATGTACCCAGGGCATAGGTACCTCAGAGGCCTACCAGGGGCTGCAGCATGTCTTGTGCCACCCCTGGAAGGCCATCCAAACTGACACCACAGGTCTGCTACTGCAGCCTGGGTAAGGTGGTGCATGCACCCCTTACTGTGATATAGGCTACCTATATCACTATATACATACACACATATAAACCTATAAGTCACTCCTATGGCAGGCCTTATCAATCCTGAAGGCAGAGTGCGTGGTTCCTATGTGAGAGGGTGCCCCTGCATGAGCAGGGCCCCTCTGCAGCATTCGGAGACCCTTCTCTGATGCTGTTTGTTGCGCAGTCTGACCATATACTCTTAAGCGATTTATAACCTCGCGTTCAATGCTAACTTTGGGACGGCTGCACCGAAACATGTCGTGTTTGGTGTCAAACATCTTGGAATACCACCCCCCCGCCAATCCTGGCGGCGGGGGTAGCATTCCACCCTTCTAGAGGGAGAGACATGTTAACCCTGGCTTGCCCGGTAACTTCTTTCTAAAGCCCTGGCATCACAAAATGGATGCTGCTGCCACAGACACAAGTCTGGCCTCCTGCTGCTGACCGAAACTCCGGCAGGGGAGGCCTGGACAATAGGTTTCCTGTCCCAGGAGACAGGATAGTGTGTATTGGGGCTGGGCGGGAGAACTCTTGGGTGCTTTGAAGTCCTGCACTGGGGGCACATTTGGTGTCCTAGTGCATACCCCAGTTCAAACCGGATCAGGGGCTTCCAGCCCCTGCTTTGGCGTGAACTGGACAAAGGGAAAGGGGTGTAGCCACCCCTCTGCCCTGACCCACCCATAGGTGGGGCCACAGAGTAAGTCCAACCCCTAAACTTAGTATAAGTATAGGAACCCAGTCCTTAGGACTTTAGATTATCCCTGGACGAAACTCTGACACAGAATCCTGGACCTTCGACGCTCTACTTAAAGATTAGAGGACAGAAGAATCTCCCTTGGGGTCAAGGAGTGACTCCCCTGCTTGGCAGGCACCAAAGAAGCAATTGTCCGGTCTGCATCGCTGAAGCTCCGTCGGACGCCGAAGTCTTTGCATCACCAGAGGTGGATTTCCAGACTTCTCCGAGGCTGCCCTGAGTCCCCAGCAAAGCTGAGGCCCGTAGCTGTCGTGGGTAACGTGGAACCGTGACCCCTGGACACCGCACGAATTTGCAAGTGCATCCTCTTCTGGGTCTTCCACGAAGTCGTGCTTTGGGCTCCGAGTAGCCCTAGCCTCCAGCACTAACTGCACCGAAGATCACTGGCCTCCACTCCTCGAGTGTCCTGTGAGCCAGCTCCACGTGCACCGTCCTCGAGGCTCCTTCGCGGTCGCTAGTCCGTTGGCTAGTAGCCCTTCACGAAGGCCAATCTTTTTCTACTTGGGCTCCCTGGTTGCTCCAGGCTTGCCCTCACTTACCCTTGCTGGGTGAGTTCCTCAGACCTTGCTGGTCTGCATCATCGTCAATCTTCATCTTCATCGAGACTTGCTGTTGCCAAGGCTTGTTGGGTCCAATCCGGTCGCCGACACCTCAGCACTCGACAGACATCGTGTACCAGCCCGAATCCTGCTCCTGGTTGCCGACAACACCTCCTGGACCTCGTAGCTGAAGAGTCAAGATGACCGTCAACCTACCTGAAGCACTCGACATCGGTGGGCATCTGCTCATCGCCTTCCTGGTCACTGGCTAGTGACCCAGACTCTGTCCTCTCTGCTTTCAGGTTCTTCAGATCTCCGATCCATCCTTGGATCCACCCGGACACTTTTCACTTGGTCGCCAGCAGCACTTTGCAGCAGATCGCCATTCAAATCGACGACCGAAACCCGACCCCGAAAGGCACCTATGCACCCGGCTTCCTGGGTGAGGTAACAAGGGTACTCTGGTGCTCCACGTGGGTAGAGACTCTAGAACGACCTAGTTCTCAAAGGGTTTGCTCCAAGTCCTTCTTTAAGTGTCCCTTTTCTTTAAATTCCCAACCGCGACTTTCTCCATAGAAGTTAACGGCGTTTCGCGGCTGTGTTATTACACTGCACGCGTCCCCCGTGGGTCCCCTGTGTCACTACCTTGGGTGGTTCCTTGTGGTCCAAGCACTTCTAGAGGCTCTAGGCCTAGTGTCTAGCTCAGTCGTGGTTCTTATACCACTTTATTGGTATATGGTTTGGTACGCCCCTAGGGCCCAAACGTGTATTTGTGCTATTACTGTGTTTAAATAACTTATAACTTATGTACTTCGAACTCTAGCCTCATAAAGAGCCTAGAGGGGTGTGTTTAGTAATAAATACATATATTTTGAATATATACCTGGTGTGGTGCTCTTTCATTTGATCACTCAAGAGATTATAGACTGGTAAAACAAGCTGCTTTACATTCCTTCAAGACTTAGCCTGAAGGCTGCTCTCCATAGCTACCACTAGGATAGCTTTCAATAAAGGTTGTCTTTAACCTATCTCCAATAAGGGATTGTTTGGACTGGTGCAAGGTGCCCACTATAATTAGTGGACAGCATATGCCAGGCCAACTTCTCACACAGTACTACATCACACAGAGAGCATATCTCACCCCCAGCCAAAATCAACAGATATTTCCATCGAGTTGATGCCACCTACCCTCACTGTCGCCTTGTTGATGTGGATCTACTACATATGTTGTGGGGATGTCCCTGTCTTGAAATGTACTAGCACGTAGTGGCGGACGCCCTCTCCCATTGTACGGAGCGTGACATTCCTTTCAAGTGGGAGACTTATATCCTATTCCTCTATAGGAGAAGTAAAAAACAAAGTGACCTCTTGCTTTCTAGACTTAGGACTGGCAGTAGCTAAGCGGCTGTTCACTAGGAGATGGAAGACCCCTGAGCCCCCACCTGTGCTGACTTGGAAGCGTTTCTTATTGATAAGGGCTAAGGCAGAGAGTATAGCGCTACACTGAGAAGACATATTAGGGATCTGTAAGACCCCGCTTGCTCCAAGCTGGGATGCAATATTTGCCGAGCTACACAACACTCATACCACTGAGATAGGCATGCAGTCTCGAACGACAACAACACTGCAGAACATGCGCCTGGGGAGATCTGAGGGGCCTAAAATGACTGCAGACGAGAGTCTATGACTGGTGGGTGTGCTCATGCAAAGCTTAGCACAGGTCCCAGAGCATGCAACGCAATAGCGTAGTGCGCAAGACACAGAGGTGGAGCATAGACACAGGGAACATGATGAGCTCCAGTTTGACACACAACCCCCTGTTATGTTTTACTTTGTCCCTGTTCATTACTGCCCACCTCCCCAGTTTGCAGACCACCACATAATGGACACTCACTGAAATTACTGACAAGCTTTACTTGGTTGCTAAGTGACCGCTGACTATACCTAAAGTTAATCTGTGAAACGTATTTAAGCTTTAGGGAAGCCTTAGGGCAGCCATGCGCTCTATAAATCCCCAATAATAATAACAATAATAATAAGCTGGGCCTGTACACCCGAATACTGTTACTGGAAGCGCAAACATGTCTTGGTTGTATTTGTATCAAGTGACCCGCTCACCACTGTATCCAACCTTTAATAGCTGATACAAAATGTGATTTACACTGTATGTGTCTGTGTTGTTAATCGAAAACCAATAAAACAGATTAAAATAAAAAAAGTAGGGAATACGTTGGACTCAGGAGGGGTAAGTTTACTATTCCAACACCAGTCGGTGCAACAGTAGGGAAAGCATTGGACTCAGGGGGTGTAAAATGTACTATTCCCACTCCAGTGTGTGCAACAACAGGGAAAGCATTGCACTAAGGAGAGCGGTTATATTTACTATTCCCACTCCAGCAAGTGCAACAGTAGGGAAAGCGTTCAACTCAGACAAGGTTAAATTAACTATTCCTACTCTATTGTGTGCAACAGTAGAGAAAACGTTAGACTCAGGAGGGTTAAATTTACTATTCCAACTCCAGTCTGTGCAACAGTAGGGAAAGTATTGGACTCAGGAAGGGTAAAATGTACTATTCTCACTCCAGTGTGTGCAAAAGCAATGAAAGCGTTGGACTTAAAAGGGGTTTCAGTTACTATTCCCACTCCAGCAGGTGTAACAGTTGGGAAAGCGTTGGATGAAGAAGGAGAGGTTAAATTAACTATTCCCACTCTGGTAAAATGCAACAGGAGGAAAAGCGTTGGACTCAGAAGGGGTTAAATTTACTTTTCCCACTCCAGTCTGTGCAACAGTAGGGAAAGTGTTGGACCCAGGATGGGTAAACTTTACTATTCCCACTGCAGTCAGTGCAACAGTAGGAAAAGTGTTGGACTCAGGAGGGGTTGCAAGTACTATTCTCACATCAGTCAATGCAACAGTAGGGTAAGCGTTGGACTCAAGAAAGGTAAAATGTACTATTCCCACTCCAGTGTGCGCAACAGTAGGAAAAGCATTGGACTCAGGAGGGGTAAAATTTACTATTCCCACTCCAGTGTGTGCAACACCAGGGAAAGCGTTGGACTCAGGAGGGATTACATTTACTATTCCCACTCCAGCAGGTGCAACAGTAGGGAAAGCGTTGGACTCAAGATGAGTTAAGTTTACTATTCTCACACTAGTCGGTGCAAAAGTAGGACTAACATTGGACTCAGGATGGGTAAAATTTGCTATTCCCACTCCAGAGTGTGCAACAGCAAGGACATTGCTGGACTCAGGAGGGGTTAAATTCTACTATTTCCACTCCAGCAGGTGCAACAATAGGGAAAGCGTTGGACTCAGGAGGAGGGTC
This sequence comes from Calotriton arnoldi, assembly GCA_963921515.1. Lineage (NCBI taxonomy): Eukaryota > Metazoa > Chordata > Amphibia > Caudata > Salamandridae > Calotriton > Calotriton arnoldi. The sequence continues at coordinate 1,832 of CAWUFW010023800.1, read as the reverse complement.
TCAATTAACTATTCCCACTCCAGTAGATGCAACAGTAGGGAAAGCGTTGGACTCAGATGGGGTTAAATTTACTATTCCCAGTCCAGTCTGTGCAACAGCAGGGAAAGCGTTGGACTCAGGAGGGGTTACATTTACTATTCCCACTCCAGCAAAATGCAACAGTATGGAAAGCGTTGGACTCATGAGGAGGGGTTTAATTAACTATTCCCACTCCAGTAGATGCAACAGTAGGGAAAGCGTTGGACTCAGGAGGGGTTATATTTATTATTCTCACTCCAGCAGGTGCAACAGTAGGGAAGCGTTGGACTAAGGAGGGGTTATATTTACTATTCCCACTCCAGCAAATGCAACAGTATGGAAAGCGTTGGACTCATGAGGAAGGGTTACATTTACTATTCCCACTCCAGTGTGTGCAACAGTAGGGAAAGCGTTGGACTCAGGAGGGGTTATATTTACTATACCCACTCCAGCAGATGCAACAGTAGGGAAAAGCGTTGGAATCAGGAGGGGTTAAGTTTGCAATTCCCACACCAGTCAGTGCAACAGTAGGGAAAGCATTGGACTCAGGATAAGTAAAATGTACTAGTCCCACTCAGTGTGTGGCAACAGCAGGGATATCGGTGGACTAAGGAGGGGTTATATTTACTATTCTCACTGCAGCAGGTGCAACAGTAGGGAAAGCGTTGGACTCAGAAATGGTAACATTTACTATTCCCACTCCAGTCAGTGCAACAGGAGGGAAAGTGTTGGACTCAGGAGGGGTTAAAAATACTATTCTCACACCAGTCAATGCAACAGTAGGGTAAGCGTTGGACTCAGGAAGGGTAACATTTACTATTCCCACTCCAGTGTGCAACAGTAGGAAAAGAAGTTGAACTCAGGCGGGGTCAAATTAACTATTCCCACTCCAGTGTGTGCAACAGTAGGGAATGCGTTGTACTCAGGAGGGGTTAAATTTACTATCCTCACTCCAGTGTGTTGCAACAGTGGAGAAAGCATTGGATTCAGGAGGGGTTACATTTACTATTTCCACTCCCAGCAGGTGCAACAGTAGGGAAAGCGTTGGACTCAGGAAGAGGGGTTAAATTAATCATTCCCACTCCAGTAGATGCAACAGTAGGGAAAGCGTTGGATTCAAGAAGGGTTACATTTACTATTCCCACTCCAGTCTGTGCAACTGTAGGGACAGTGTTGGTGTCAGAAATGGTAACATTTACTATTCCCTCTCCAGTCAGTGCAACAGGAGGAAAGTGTTGGACTCAAAAGGGGTTAAAAATACTATTCTCACACCAGTCAATGCAACAATAGGGTAAGCGTTGGACTCAGGAAGGGTAAAATTAACTATTCCCACTCCAGTAGATGCAACAGTAGGTAAAGTGTTGTACTCAGGAGGGGTTAAATTTACTATTCCCTCTCCAGTGTGTGCAACAGTAGGGAAAGCATTAGATTCAGGAGGGGTTCAAATTACTATTTCCACTCCAGTAGGTGCAACGGCAGGAATAACTTTGGACTCAGGAGGGGTCAAATTTACTATTCCCACGCCAGTGTGCGCAACAGTAGGAAAACGTTGGACTCAGGAGGCGATAAGTTTACTATTCCCACACCAGTAGGTGCTGTAGTAGGGAAAGGGTTGGACTCAGAAGAGGGTAAATTTACTATTCTCATCCCAGTCAGTGAAACAGTAGAGAAAGCGTTGGATTCAGGAGGGGTAAAAATTGCTATTCCCATTTGTTTCACTGGTACAGTACAGAGAGAGTATGTCACTTCAAACATATAACATATTTTAACAACTCTATTAAATACCCCAAAATATAAAACTCTAAATGTAAAAT